>BMAW01080498.1:0-11967 GCA_019974015.1 Nephila pilipes
TGGTATACTTCGGTTAAGTTACGTATTGCTTCATTCATTAAGCTATTTCGGGGTACGCTTTGGTGTGATTAGTGGTATTTATTTCACCATTAAAGAAGCAGAAACACAATGCTAGTGAAGAATGTCGTCCCATTAGATGAATTACTTGAATGCCTGGTTGCATAGTAGTGCTATGTTTGCAATTCTTTGATGTTGATTTTTCTTAATTTTGAAAATATTTAGATGAACACATAATATTAAAATAGTTTATTTTACAATATTAAAAAGATACTGTTTCAGAAATATTGACCTTTCTGATTTTAAGCAACTTCCACAAAAGTTCTCTATTAGATGGTGACTGGACAATTGGCGAAAAATATTTACATATTTGCTTTTACAATTAAGGATTTTTAGATAGAACGTGATATTTTTCCGTCTAATAAATGAATCTTATGTAACTATACATCCTGACGATGGATGTGCTACATATTTTCGCATTCTTGTTTCCTATAATAATCTTTCCTCGGTGATAGTACAGGTTGACCAGTTACGTTGGAGTCATAATCTATTCTTCATAATATCACTTGATGTATTCATTGCTTAATAATAGAAAGTGATGAGTTCTTTAATGTATATACGAACATCTTCAGACAAGTTTTCATTACATGCACATGTATTTTTGATATCTGTTTCAAGAAAAATTGAATAATTTAGTTACTTTAACCTTTCTGGTGCAATTTTTCCTCTTTTTATATTTTTGTTTAATACTGATGAAATCTTGATACTCTTTTTATTATTATGCGTGTTGGCCTCTTCGTTCAAATTATGATTTGTACATTATAGAAAAGCTTCAGTTCCTTAATTACGCGAAAATAATCCATCTGAAAAGCATGTTTTTAATTAATATTTAATGGGCGATCGTACTTGTTTTAAAGAGTTAAATAATAGATTCGTGATTTAATATCGAATGATACTAAATTTACAAGACTGTTTTCTATAATTCAGTCTACTTGTAAGATTATAAGATATGCTTAATTTATTGGAATTAATTACATTGGCAATATATTGAATCTTTCCATTTTCATGTAGAATGGAGCATAAAGCTTGTAAAGTGGGTACTATTTCAGGTGTCAAATTTTACGTTTAATCTAGACCAGTGACGAAATATTTAATACGAACCGGATGAACGAATCTTTCTCAACAGATCAATGGGATGTTATTCCTCATTAGTTAAACATTTAAAAGCAGAGAGCATAAAAGTTGTCCAACGGTTTTTAGTAAAATCATGAGTGGAGAACGTAATGTAGTATTGTAGCATAGGCATTATGGAAAGGAATTGTTTCAGATGAGATGTTGGGGTGTTCACCTTACCTATTTTGACTTACTGTGTTTCAGTTATTGAACAAATGTACCTTCGTATACTTTAATGAAGATGCATTCAGAGCGTACTATAGATTAAATAGAATGAAAGTTTAATTTTTGTGAAATCGCACAACAGAACAATTGTAAATGGAGATTTTAAATGTTTTCTGGATGATTATTTTAAAACATGTCTTTTCGAACATAAGTACTCACATGATTGAAATCTATAATTAATGCAAAATATATGTAAATTTCATTATTTTAAACTCATTGTAAATGTTTAGCTAAAAGTATTAATTTCAATCAATACATCTCACAGTTTTAACTCATCAATATTACAATTTAAATCTATTATTTCATTTGAAAGAAAATGAGCAAAACAATGAAAATCATACTGGACATGAAGGAGGGATTCTGTGCCTTATTTATCTGAAAATTTATTCAAAAACTGGAATTTTTATAACAAAGTTCATATTTTCATGGAATCATTCAATAAAATAAAAATTTCACCGATTTTTCTCGTTAAAATGAGATTTTACTTATTACAAACGTGCCTTATTTAAGTGAAAAATACTATCTCTGTGAATATAAGATGATCAGATTGATTTCATTTCTCCAGGTTTATTGTTCACATTAAATCTGTCGAGGCTACAAAAACTCCTTTGTCATGGTGTGAAAGTTTGAGTGGGAGTGAAAAACCATTGACCCGAACTCGTCAGTTGACCGAGGCTCAAATTGTCTCTATCCTTGTGTTGCTTCCAGAGTGTCGTGAAATCAACAACATCTGGCATTGAATTTCCATTAAAATTAAAAATTTCTTCTGAATCGATTCTTTCTTTTATTTATTTTGACTAAATGCGATTACATATCTGAGCATTTATGACGAATATTGGCGATGAATTTTATTAGATTAAAGTTACTAGCTATGAATTAAGTCAAAGTTGCATATCTGGTATGAGCCCATTTTGTTTGAGTATTCAACAATATTTTCTTAAATTCTTCCTTTTGTTGCCCCACATTCTATATCAACCAATCCATAAACATAAAATAAATCAACTAATCAAAAATTTCTAAAGACGTCCAACTGTAATTATCTGAAAGTAATTTGGGTGGTTTATTAACGTCGCACTGGAAGGCTTAACACGAATATTGACGGCGGAGCTCGTATTTGAGACTCGGTCAAATGAAAGGACAGGCAGGCGTACTTACCTCACCCAGCTTCTCTCCCACTCCAATAGGTGGACTTGAGTCTCGATGGGTTGATGTGTATCATCCCCGACCACGTCAGGTCTTTTCATGGTATTGAGATTCAAACCTACATTAGACAGAAATCCGCTGGGCACGTGTTCTCTGCCTTGAGCAACAGGCTAACGTGGTCACCAATATCATTAGGGTACAATGAAAGGCGAGAAGCTCGTTGGACACTTTTCAAGTAAAACTGTTCCCTACTTGTGCAACACATATTTACAAATTTTTAAAACTAAAGTATCACCCAAGCATGTAATTTGAGAGAATTTTACAGTATTAAATAATGTTAAACATCAAAATGTCATTGATAAAATGTGTATGAGGCTTCTATTAAAAGTTATATGTTCTTGTCTTGGAATTTCTGAACACCATTATGGCCAATATGTTTTGATGGGTCTAGAATTGAAATTTTTCAATTTGTACATTCAAACAGCCATGATATATTCATGGTTCAGTTTTCTTAAAACATTGCGTAGTAGTGAGACTTCTAGGGTGAAATAAGACATGTAATCACTTTTATACAGTGCAGAATCTGCTTAGTTGCTTTCTCAAGGAGCATTAGAAGCTACAACATTTTTATTTTGTAAAATTCAAGATGAAGCTTTTGAATCTGATGAACTGCAATGTTATTCAATAATTTGTGCTAATCAGTCAAAATTTTACCTTGTGTTCTATCTCAAAAGTTATAACCTTCAATAATCCAACACTCCTTCTTTGGTCAAAACCCAATAAGTAAATCATTGAAATCATTCATTATAATATATGCTCTATATATTATGTATATGTATATGTATGTATATAACTATTATATATTATATTATCATGTATCCCATATATATTATATCTATATGTATATGTATATTATGTAATGTATATATATATATTATATATGTATATATTATGTATGTATATTATATTATATTATGTATGTACTTTATATATTATATACATATATATATTTCTACCTCTCTTTCTCTATCTCTGCCATAGATTTTCTTCTGGAGAACATTTTCTAATTGAAGAACTTTTCCCCAAGAACATAATTTCTTTGATAACATTTTTGTGAGGTAATCTGTCATTCCTCTGAAGTCTTTTTAGAATAGTACCATATGGATAACGGTCACATATGCCTTTTCAGAGATGATATCAATATCACAGATTGAGCTTTTCGAATTTCTTTTCTTTTACCCCTTTCTTATTATCTAACTCAAAACTCTAAAGAAAACTTTTCATTTTAAGAATTTTTATAAAAAGCTTCTGATGAATATCCAACTATTCAATGTATAAATTTCTTCAAAATTTTATTTGCTTTATTTAAAAAATAAAAAATATTAATAAAAATAATATATTTTATGGAATGTTATTTTTAGTTTAATCTTGGCGAATTATCTTAAGAACATTGATAGTTTGAGTCAATATGTATTATTTTGGAAAAACTTGTCTATAAAATCATAACAATGATGACTTAATATTTTCCTAATAAAGAGTTCTATACAAAAACGATTCAAAAGCATTTTTTATACAGATTTTAGTAGTATAGTTCATTTATTTTCCATATAACCCGATTAAAACACCGACAATATTAATTAATTAGTTTCTTTGATGAATGTGATCTATAAAAATAATCCGAATTGTTAGGAAATTTAAAATTGGGATTTTTGCATTAGAAGCTCATTTCCTTACTTCATGCAACATTTTTCTTAAGTTCTATTTGATGATTTTCAACGCTCGTTTACATACACGTAGAATTTTTCCTAACTTCACGCAAATCTGGATTTTATCAGAGGCTCACACTGTTAAAAAAATGTATTGCAAATATATAACAAATTTCCAGTTGAAGAATAATTTATCTCCTACTTAGTATTTCATTCAAAATTTCCCTTTGCTCTAAGAAGTACGCTCCTTCAATATTTTTGTTAGAAATTCATTTATTTAAATAATTAATGATTAAATAATAATTTAATAACATTTTCATAAAACTGTTATGATTTCTATGGATAATATTCTTTACAAAATAAATTAATTTTTATTGAAACATTTCCTTTTATTATTTGATACTTATTTGATGGCATAAAACCATATAAATTAAATGCTAATTTCATGCCCCCATTTTTTAAATACAAATTTTTTTGTATTGTCTCGAAGATATTGGAGCAGGTTTATTGTAAAGCACAATGGGTATGTGTAAACTTGATTTATTAACAGACTATGAACAGCTATACTTTACTGAGAACACATGGGTTTATGTATTACTTGTGAATATTCTAGAACATACCGCTCTGGAAATAAGATGAAATTTCTGGAATGTCTTAGAAATTATAGAAAAGGCTTTAATGTGAATTTTTAAAGTTTTTAGCACTGGTTTTTGAACACGGGTACTCTCGTTAATTAGACTAGCGCTTTACCTCTGCTCCAAAAGGTGGTTGTAAGCTTCGTGGCAATATTACGAAAGATTTTTCAGAGAGTCAACTTTTACATAAAATGTAATTTTCCCAATTTATGAATATATATGCCCGGGCCTGTCGAATTCTGCTTGAATAGTAAGAAGACATATCGAATCTGTAAACTTATCATCCTCGCAGGGCAGTTAAACAGACTTCCGTTAGCCGTCTGTCGGATACTGGTATCCTGCTCACAATCATGTGTACGCGGTGAAAAGACAGTTGAGCATTGTCACCATTTTCTGTATGTAGTGTTTTAACTTTGTCTTACAAGTTTTATCCTTTCAGTTATCAATTAACTATTAATTTTTAAAATTATTTAAGCATATTCCGTTTGGATTTGGTTCTGTATATATGGGTAAGTGTTGATGCTGTGTCAATACACAATAATGATTTCATGAGATAAATAAAATTAGTTGTTAAAGTATTATATTGTCTTGGATTACTTACAACTACTTATTTAATTCATTTGAATCCAGACGTGTGTTTGTGAATCATATCATAAAATCATCACATAATAATGTATGTTACAGAAAATGTGTTCTTTTTCTAAGCAGATTAAAAAATATTATATAAATACAGAAACAACGAAAATTATATCTAATGAATTATTTTATGCTTACTTAAATAGTATAATATTTCAATAAATGGAGCATATTTTGTAGATTTTATGTAACATGTCATATAACATACATATACATCAGTGTAATCTTTCTTGAGCCAACGATTTCATTATTCGTATGTTAGATAAGGGGAAATGAGCAGTCTGTGTAAGTCATGATTCTAATGCTGCCTGATTTCAATATGTGATGACAGTTCCTTCTTACACGATCTTTACAGAACAACCAACATTCGAATGAGACTTACGAATGAGGAACGCTGTTTACCCTTTCCCTATATTTTAAGCACACACCTATAGATATATTCATCGACAAAAAAATTTAACCCAGCAGGAAACAAGGTATGTAAATGCAACTTAAGATATTACTTCATAGCGTTTAGACATGCAAATGATTAAAGTGTCAATCGCATCGGCGTCAGCGATATCAGCAAACACTTGACTTACTAAGCCACAAAGTACCATTCAAAAGATTAAACACAAACGCGTAATTTGATTTGATTTTTTCAGCGATAAATTTATCACATTGAATGCTTTTAAGAAGCAAGCGATAGCCATTTCAATAGTTGGATGCCTTTGAGTTGAGTGGTATCGTAGGACTTCAAGAAAGCAGAAATTTATTCCGACAAATTGAGCTACATATCACTCGAGCATATGTAAAGTGTCATGCTATGGGCCGCATTGGATTCAATAATGATACAGCTTAAGACTAGTATAAAGGAAAGCAACAATGACTACAAGTAAGGAAGATCAAAGAGTTGTTCGACAATCCTGAAGCACAACATTTGCTCCGATTCCGGATATTATGAGAACAGTGAAACTCACTCATCATTATCCTGAAAGTACCAGTACTAATAAGAGACGGATGCCTAATTCTGGATTGCTTTCCCAAAGACCATCACAAAGATGATAACAGACAACCCAGCAACGTGGCTAGAGATGTAATGAAACTACGAAAAAATTGCGCGTAGCCCTGGAGCATGGCAGCGGATAATTCTTTATTAATAGTTTAGCCTTTATAACACACATAATTTTTTCTTTCTTAAGAGCAATAGACTGGTCATCATATCATATATCACAAATAGTTTAGGTTAGAAAGGAGCTTATAGAGTAGAATTATATTCTCATCATCAGAAATTTAAAAAAATTTAATAACTAGCTATGAAGCACGAATATCTTTGGTCTTTCCATCAACTTCCAAAAAAAGACTACAATTACGATTTCCCCCTTCATATTAAGATATACCCTTAGAAAATTTTATTCTTCATCCCAAATTGTTGGCAATTTAAAGAATTAATTTAAATAGCCTAAATCTCTCAATAAAAATAACTCCGACAGACTCATGAATTTCTCTATATAAAGAAAGCAATAATTAAATATTAAGTAATTTGTTACATATATTTGAAACAATAAATGTCTTGAAGTCAATAAAGAGAAAAGTATAATTCTACTACTTACGTTTGCATCCGTCAGTTGACGAATTATATTATGTTAAAGTTAATTTCGCATAGTATGTATACGAGAGTCATTCAATAAGTCCTTAGAAATTCCACGAGATGGCGCATGTAGCATCGAATATGGTGTATTGGATTAATAATCATGATTCATTAAACAGCTGTCTAAGTCTAATTTATTTTCCACCAGGTTTATGCAATAAGTCCTTCGAAAATTCAAGGCTTGACGTATGTAACTTCGAAAATGGTTTGAGTTTAGTAAACATCATGACTTACTAGAAAGATGTTTAAATCTCAGTTATTTCCATCACATAGTGTCTTTTTTATTTTCGACTGAAGCAAGAAACTTGTGTTTATTTAGAAAAATAGAAAAAAAATATTTCAGTTTCGAGAACTGATTAAACATTTATATTTAATAAACTAAACACCGAAAGAGATCCAAGATGAGGTGGATAAAATTCATGGCAGTTATGCTCTTGTGTTTGCAACTGTTTAGAAGTGGGTAAATGTGTTTAAATGGGGCCGAAAATCGAAAAAATATGAAAGTCACTCGAGACACCCAGTGGAAGAGGCTAAATCCAGAATGTTTGACAAATTCCACACATGTTTGAGTGTTCGACGAATCAAAGTGCGTTAAATTGTTAAGGCCACCGGCATATGACAAGGTACAATGCTTTAAATTTTGTTCGAAAAATTGAGTGAAAAAAATCTCGGTGAAATGGGTACCGCATTTACTCTCATTGGAAAATAAACACAATCGTGTGGTGATATCTGAATCTATTTCATCGCATTCCTAACACATTCCTACATTCATACATAATTGCGGGAAAGAAGTGGATACATTACTACCCTCCATAGATAAAGGAATAACAAACCAATGGGAATTTGAAGACGAACCAGCTCCGAAGAAAGTAAAGACGGTAATAATGTAAGCAAGATGATAGCTATCGGATTTTGAGATGTGCTTGGTGTCATCTACAGTGTTTACTTGAAAAAAGGAAAAAAAAAGCTGTATTAATTTGAGAATATTTCGCACGGATTCTGCCCAGGTTGAGCAAAAATGTTTAGATGCAACGTCCACAATGGAAAGAGAAAAGGAAATCCTTAATCAAGACAATGTACGGGTGCAAAATTGTGCAATTGCGAAGACCAAAATCATGGAATTAAAATACCAATTATTACAACATCCACCGTATTGACTAGACTTGTCCCCCAGTAATTTTTTTTTTATTTCTCAAACTTAAAAAAAAAATTGCTTAGATTACGACGGTTCACGTCGAACACTTATGTCCTTAACAAATGCCTATTTTTAGGAACTTCCGAAATCTCACTTTTTAGGTAACTTAAACATGTTGGGGAAACGCTTGGTAAAGTGTATAGAGCTAAAAGGTGATGATGTTGAAAGATAAAAAGTAATATATAAGTAAAATATATTGTTCTTCTATCTTTATCTAGTGATATGTTGAAAGACTCTCGTACCTGGTATTAACAAGTAGCAATATACGAGTGTCTCCCTAAAAGTATCCATTCTGAGAATGCTAAATGCAAATGGTATAACTCATAATATTATCTAGTGATTGTATTTTTTTTCCACAAGAATCTCATTAATATGACAACCTTCACACTTCCGAAAACTTTTTCAATACACTGTTTACAGATAATATCACCGTCTTTACAATGCCTTGGAACAGAATTTGAAGAAAAAATATATTGTTTTGATTGTTGCTTCATTTCTAGTGAAACATGAGGATTCCTGGGCTCATCTTCAGTGTCAAATCGACGTAAAATGACGACAACAGCACGAAACGGCCGAAATTAAATTTCCATTTGGTAATAAATTGCTCCAATTTCAAAACTAATCTAAGAATTGGAGTCGAATTTTTTTTTCGACCATTTCAAAAATTTAAATACATAATGTTAACTGCGATTACATAAAGTAATTCATCTATTCTCTAAAAAAGGTCATTTTAAGGTGCAGGTATCATTTTTGTACATCAAAATTTGATTTTAAAGAACGCGAATTTCTCATTTCTTTCAAATATTTGATGTAATTACCTACGGTAATTCAATAAGTAATTTCATAAGCATTGTGCTATGAGGTATTAGATCATCAGAACGATTAGAATGATCACTTTTAATCCGAGTTTTAGTTAAGCTCGTTCCGAGATTTGTTGTAATTCTCGCTTGAACTAATATTAAGTCACAAAATTCTCAGGTACCCTGCAATAAAACAAGGAAAAATTGATGCTACAGCTCAGATGTATTACTTTTCATTTGAAGGTGGCTCAAAATTATGATATCTTTTGCAAAGTGTCTTTCGCAGACCTCAAGCATTATACAATGTAAAAAAAGACATTTATATGAGAATATTTTTATCTTTCATTCCTTCCCACTAAATCCCATAAAAAACGTAAATATATTTAATTGCTACGCCACAAGTCTCAGTATTACTTTTTAAAAATATTTTTTGACGGGACAAATAATTTTCCTATAATGGATCGTGAAGTATTCATTAACTTTTGGGAAAATTTTTTATCATGTTTAATGCCAATCAAAATAGAAGACATTTTTAAGGTGGAATAAATAGATTCCAACCAATAAAAAACTCGATACTTTTATTCTAGATCTTATGACGATTAAGGCCACATACTTCAGAACGTAAAAGTTTAACTTTAAACTTAAAATAAAACGTAAAACTTTAGAACAGAACGTAAAACTTGAATCTTTATTATTCATACGCCACTGAAGGATATTGGGGGTAAAATTTGCATTAAATTATTAACTGAGATTTCCGGATAATTTAATTTAAGACTTAAAGCTCATAATATTACTTGAAACAATTTAGATAAAATAAGGAATAGTGATATAATTTGGTATTTAATAGCATCAAAACAGGAAGTCACTATTTTTCAGAAACAATGCCAGACATTTTCATTCTTTCCAATCATAGTTCTAATTTTGTTTCACTGTTTTTGGAAGATAAACGTACATGTTTCTCGGAGTCAGATTCACAAAAGCATTATTTTGGAAAACGTATTTGGGAGGAGTATTACACCATTAAAATATATGTTGGAGGATTTTACAGATGCAACAATTTTCAGTGTTCTCTGCGGTGGAATAACATTTTTTCCTATTCATTCAAAATGACGGACACAAAATCCGGCTCGAATCTAAAATAGAACATGGGGATAGAAGAGAGTTCATGCGCAAGCTAGCCTACAGTGGACAATGAAATACTTCTAAATTGCCGGAAATTGGAAAAACTTCAAATTTACGAGTATATCAAAAGTTGCACGAAAGATGTGGGTGTATATGGTGGAGATCGACTAATAAAAATAATCGATTTCTTATCGAATTAAGGAACTTCTCTGAAAAATTGAATATCATTTATAAAAACGGTGTGTAGTTTTGGTTCTTTCAGCCAGTGTAAAGTACCTACTTCATTTACCAATGGTGTTCAATAATTAGTTAGTACTAAAAGCACAATGAGAAAAAAAATCAGAAAATAACAATGATGAATCAATCAAATGAATAAAGATAAATACGCCAAATTTCAAAATTTAAGAAATTAGCTTGCCTAGTTTAGTATTATTTGTATTTCAAAATATAATTAAGTAATCAGAAAAAAATATTTTAACCTCCCAATATGAGAGCGATATTAATATCAACAAAGTCGAGGGGATGGGGTACCACTTGTACCGAAGTCTAAATTTCTCCATCTAATGTATCATCCATCTAATAACCACGCTTTCCCCCCTTTAAATTAATCGTTTATCTCAAATTCTATGGGATAAAATGTTTCAACTGATCTTCAAATGAATTTCAAACAAAATGAAAATATCTGGCCTGCCATGTATTGAAATTTTTGTGTTTTTTTAGCGCTGAATGGACAAATCTACTTGTATTGGAAAAGCATTTGTGTTAAATTGGGATAGCAGCTATAGTTGCTCTATATGCCTTAAAACTATTTAATAAATCAAATGCCAGCGAATAGTTAGCGCCCGTAATCACCGATGTACTGTTCTTTTATGCAGTATGAAAGGAATTAGTTTTAATATGAAAATAATATCCCAAAGTATATGCACAAATCCCATAAAATACTACATATTATCAAATCACTTTAAATCTCATCGGTTAACATAACATCGGTTATAAATTTAATTTTTACAGCAATTGTATATTGACAGGACATCAAATATCTTTCAATAATCTCAAGTTATTCTTGAAATGATACAAATTTTTTCATTATCTTAGGATGTTTTTAAATGTTTACAATTATCGGAAATAAATTTCATATTTTCAGTCGTACGAAAAAAAAATCGTTTAGTAGGTGTTTTAAAGCTAATAAACGCCCAAATAATTTTTTTTCATGATTTTTTTTCGAAAAAAATATTAATAAAAAATTTTGAACTAGTTTATCTTCGAATTTCTTCAATATCATCTATAATCTAATTAATGCACTTTTTATTTATTTGTAAATATTCTTCCATTTAAATATGAATCTGCCTGAAATTCAAGATGTTTTCCAATCTATTAAGATATACATGGATTCCTAAATGGCAATCCCAGGTGCATCCAAATGCATCTTATACTCACATTTTATGATATTTCTTTCATTCATATATATAGATAAAGATATGTCAGTATTGAAGAAATTAAAAAGTATTTCCGGTCAAATTCCCATTAATCAAGTAGAAAAAAGGTAATTGCAAAAAATTCACAAACTTTATTAAACAAAAAATTCTTATATAATTGAATTGAAATGAATGAAATACACAAAAACACTCATTTAAAATCAATACTTACCCCAAATAGATTTTTTTGAATTTGATCTCAAGAATAACATGTACAATGGTTAACATAA
>BMAW01080501.1:0-16083 GCA_019974015.1 Nephila pilipes
TGGCAAACTTCTTCAATCCATTCTTCAAAAATCTATTGAAAATATTGGAAATACTGCTAATATTAAAAATAGTTTTGAAATTGTCAAAAACATGAAGGAACAAGAGGTATTCTCTATACATGGATATGATTTTGAAGACCTTTTTAACTCAATAGATATTCAAGATTTAATTAAGGTTCTTGCAATTTTATACAATAAATATCATTGTAATCAAACAATAAAACAGGAAAAATTCAATACTCTCGTTAAACTTGTATTACAAGAGAATTTTATAGTTTTTGGTCAGAATCTCTATAAACAAATTCAGGGTCTCCCTCAGGGAGGTCCAGCTAGTAATTGTCTGGCCAATTCTTATTTACATTTTTATGAATTAAAACAGATTGACAATGATTCTTACTTTCTTTTTCGTTACATAGATTATCTAATTATTTTAGGTAAAACTGAGGATTTTAAACCAAATATTTCATTTTACCCTAATTACCTCAAATTATTAAAAACTAATCTTAATTCAAATACAGTAGAATTTTTAGATCTCGATTTGCAAATAGTTGACAATAGACTTTTTAGTAATATTTTTGATAAAAGAGAGAGATTCAAATTCCATGTAATTAAAATACCTTTTTGGAACAGTAATCTACACAGAACCATTTATAGGAATATTTTTTTGGGCTTTTTATTACGTAATAACAAATTAACCACACATAAAATAGACAAATTTAATAACATTAAAAAATTCTTCAACAACTGTTTGGATCATGATTATCCAATAAATTTCTTAAATACTTATATACATCACAAATATATTAAACATCTTTGCGAATCGTGATCCAATTTCAAATCCACCACACAACAATAGGTCCACAAAGTCGGCTTGTTAGTGGTCTAGCCGTGAAGAATTTATTTATTTACATTTACACAGCTTACATTTTTACTCACTCTCTGGACCGTTATACTCCTTTACCATACAACTTATTACCAACCAATTGTTTGCATCCTTTTACATTTTATTACCAATCAAACAATGATTTAAATCTTTTTTCAATTTATATGGTGATGATGTGTTATATTTTTTCATTTTGAGTATGTGATATACATCTTGAAGCTTAAAGAAAATTCCGTCTTACTACACACATATTTGAATCTTCATTTCTTTGAATTTTGTAAGTAATTTTTATATTTTAATCTGTTGATAATTTTTAGAATGATAGATTTTATTTTGTAAATTTTATCGTAGAATTTTTTTGCATTTTTTAATCATTGAACTCTTTTGTAATTTGGATTTCCCAATTCAGCCTACCAGGAATTATAGATTTTATTTTTGTAGATTTTATCGCTGAATTTGTTTGCATCTTTTAATCATGAACTCTTTTGCAATTTGGATTTCCTAATTCAGCCTACCAAGTCGCAAAGGGGGAAGGTTGGTACCATTAAACTAGTTTAACCCCGCTTAATCGGTCCTCAGCCCGATATTGCTTTTTGACTTCCTGGGTTCCATATTTTCATTTATTTTTCTTTCATAGTTACATTTCTTTCTGGATTTCTGTCTTTTTAAATATTTTAAATTATTCTTTCATAAATTTTCAATATATATATACATATATATACATTTATATATATATAAGCAAAATACAACAGACTGACTAATCACGAGATCTCTAAGACTATACAACCAATTGACTTGAAATTTAGCGTAGTTACTCATTTTGCGATGTAGACGCTCACTACGAACGGATTTTACGGAAGTCGTATCCAAAATGTAATTTTAATCCGTTAATCTAATTTCATCCGTCAGTTATGTAATTTTTAGCGACTTTACCGCAAAAGTTGATTTGACCGACACCAAACGGAATATAGTTTTTTTTATATGTATACTGTGTATTGTCACCCATTAAGTTTACATGGTGAGATTTGCACGTGCGAAATGGAAAAATACCAAATAATTTGACATTGAAGAGCTGATGGAGGATTGGCAAGATTTTGGTGAAGGGGCTATTTATGTGAAATTTCTAAATGTCGAAAATAGGAAATGTACATATTTAGCGATAGAAATAAATGAGTTTGAAATCCCATGGTTAGTGAAGGTGTGGTTTAGCTCTACAACTTAGTGGGAATTTGAAAAATACTAAAATGGCGACTTCTTACGGAGTTGCGCACATGCAAGGTAATCTTCGTTTACTGGAGAACCTCGCTACATGCATGAACGAACTCAAAATTCTATGACATACGTAAGACACTTTAGACGCCCCGACTTGCACGACTTTTTTTTAGGATTGCAGTCACTTGCAATCCTAAATGGTCAAAAATCAAAGATCTCTTGAGGCAATTACAAAATTCTTATGATAGATACGATGTTATTGCGAGGGTATTTGATTTGAAAGCTAAGCACATGATGAATCTTCTGAGAAAAGGTTGTAACGTTGGCAATGCTAGGTGTAGCATGTAACGGTGGAATGAATTTTATCCATATTATATATATATGGGGTGACTTTTTACTAAAAGTTTTTATCTTTCTCATATATTTGAAAGTTGTGGATAACCATTATGACAGACAATCAATTTCATAAAATTTTAAATTTAGATTATCATTATCTTTTAAAAGTTGAATATTTTCTTGTTATTTTACGTATAGGTTCCAAAATATAATATTATCGTGTGCCCAGCGAAGCGGGCGGGTATCAGCTAGTTAAGTAATACACACCAGAGAAGAGTAATGAAGGTTACCAATATTAGTTCCATCAAAGCATTCAGCAGCAATATCCCAAATGAGGGGCTTTAAGTTTTCACCCAATCTGTTTGAGAGTTTCGGCTCTGCATAACATTATAAACATTTTCAATTGTATCGTATGTTTTCCCAAACAAACGTTTTCGAAGTGGATTGGGATGAGTTACCAAACATTTGACCCCATCACAGGAAAAATTTTCATCGTGTTTGTATGACTGAAACAATCGAGGAAAATAAAATATTATGTGGCTTCATCAGTTCTGGTTTGAAAATTCATTTGATGATTACAAAATTATATAAAGACGTAAGTGTGGTAGACTATTCATGTGTTCCTTCTTAATATTCTTTCAATCTAATTTTGATGCAATACGCTGAAAATACTTTATTTTTAAAAAAAATACGCATCATCGCGAAAATAATTTTTATTGTTGATCCTTAAAACAGTGTTGAATCTTAACGGTATTTAGCGTATTTTAAACATTCCATCTTTATTTAAAATGTTATTTTTTAAAAGTTTCACTTAACTACAATTTTGTTAGAAGTAGAGTATTTGTGGTGTTATATCACAAAAAAGTCGTCATTTATTATATAATCATACCATGCTTAGGTAGGTTTCGGAATGTAAAATAGAGTTTGAACCTAGAGATAACTTAAACACCTACATTGTCAAACAGGGAAACATCGATTCGCTCCTATTCGACAGAACATTTCGTTGAGTTCAGTGCTTTGATTGTTAAAATGAAACGAATAGGGTTCGTAAAAAGAAGGGTTATTTCTTAAAACTTTAAAAGAATCATTTCGACTAGCGAACCTGATCATTAAATTACTTTAAATATTAATTAAATAAACATTTCTTTGCGTTGTTTCACTTGTTTGGAAGACCCTTAGTCCTTTTACTGCAATATACTTTGCAAAATATACAGCATCTCAAAAATCCATTGAATAAGTACAAATATAAAACGTTCTGATTTATGTGTAAAGTGAGGAACAGTTATTAATTTACTTGAATGAAACTCTTACATTTAAGTGGAACAATAAGAGACTTACCTGGACTACAAGTACAAGCTCCTGTTTTCGGATCACATTTAGCGCCGTTAAGACAAGAGCATCTCTGAGCGCAGTCATATCCCCAAGTGCCTGGATCACAGCTGTTTTCGCAACTATTTAACGAATTTCAAAAGATTTCAAATCGAATTGTTGAAATTTTTTTTCCAAACATTTCTTACAATATGTTCTTTTCATTAAAAATTTTACAGCTTTTTAAGGTTGACGTCACTTCAAGTTTAAGAATCGGTAGTCCAATGAAATCCTTGGAAGAAATTTGTTTTAGCTTATCCCGGGTGACGGAAATTATGCCTACAACGAGTCATTAAAATGTTCAGAAACAGATTAATACATCGAAAATGGCTGTCATTACTACCTCCTACAGAGAGGGAGTGCTATTTTCTTTCCGTTGCGAAGGTTTGGGCCTAAAATGGAATCTAATCCAAAGTTTTTGTAAGATATTAGAGAAACTCAAAGTTATACATATATATATATAACACATGGATCAATAACTCCTGAGTCTAATTTTGAAAACAACATTTTTTTTGCAAAATTTTTTTTATTCATCAACATAACACCTTTTGTTAATCACCTCTTAGGGTGATACAATCGTTCCAACGCTTTTCCAAATCTTTTTTTTTTTTTCCCGCAAGAAATCTTTTTTTGTTGCGAGTAAATAGCGATAAACAGCTTTCTGAATCATCGACTCGTTGCTGTTTTTGTTCCATCGAAAGCAATCGCGGCACCCACTTGGAAAAAACCTTTTTCACTTCACTTCAAAAAACCTTTTTCCTGGTCCGATCGACTTAAAATTTTGACACGTTTCAAGCAAAGGTTAGTACTCTATAAAAACCTGGTTATTGGTTTACTACGAGCGCCATCTCTGGGTTTGTTTCGGGAGTTATTGATCGATGTGTTATATATATATATATATATATATATATATATATTGGTCCATCGTCAATAAAAAAAGGATTTCCCAAAATATCTTTTCGTAATTCTCATCTCAGTTGGGCACAACTGCTATAAATGTTAATGTCTTAAAAAATGTTTCTTTCACGAAATTAAGATATTTACGGATTATTCCATTAACTTGTTTTTCTAAAAATACTTTTATCATTATTAATATTTTTAATAACGATAAATGTATTTTTCCTAATCCTTAAGGGATCCTTAAGAGGCCTCATTTTGCACGCAATTCCTAGGCTTTGCTTGTATACTTTCTTATGAAATTTTTATTTCCTAAAGGAGAAGCCAGAACATACATTCAATTCGTTTTCTTTCTTTTTTTTCCCACCTTTCTACCAGTCACTTTAAAATACATATGAGTTTAAAGTTCTTATTAAAATACGATAGCGAATTCAAAATTTGAAAATAGTTAAAAATGCCCTTAGCAACAATTAAAATAAAAAAATCAAAATAATTAATGATGAATTAGTGTTTTTAAGTAATTTGATTACTTGTAGTGAGTGAGTGAGCGACCGTGAGGTTTTTTGCCGCAAGAGCCAAGGTAAGCTATGCTGCACCAATATGATAACTTCTAAATAATACGAAAAAAACATTTTTAACAATGCATATATGATTGACCAAATTAATTGTATTTTATTAATGGTTTGCATAACTTTAACTCTAAAAACTTGTTGTTTTAAGCTTTTTATGAAAAGTCTGTAAATTTTGTATATTTATTAATTATTCCGGTTACTTAAAACTTGATCGCCTCAAAGGTGATTTGATAAAATTGACTAACTCAAATATATTCAACAACAAAGTGTATTTAGTTCTGTCTAATGTTAACCTTTTAGATATATTTATTATCTATCATCAAAATGAAGCTCAGAAATATTAAAGAATATCCCATTTACAATCTAAAATATATTATTAGTAATTTGAAACATAGTGTCTCTCGCAATGTAATTGCTCCAAAATTTAGACTCTTACTTCAAATTATAAATGTTTGGAATCACTATTTTAAGCAACGAGGTGATACTTCTTATAAGTCAAGCTATAGGCGATTCCGAAAAAAATTCAAATAGGATTAAAATTGAGAAGAAATTTTAAAAAAAATAATAAACTTCGATTACGGGCTTTGCTAAAACAAATACTCAAATTATTTAAGAAATCAATCAGTCAAATGATTTAAATGTTGATGTATCTCTTTTAAAACATCATAAGGAAGCTCGAATGTTTGGTTATTATCTTAGCAAAAGTATTTAAAATTGACAAATAGAATTGAAAGAAGGGTGAGATAGTACAAAACCACAAGCTAATAGGTATTTGTAAGCTGTATCAGAGCATCGTAGTTAATCTTTCAAATTGAAACGAATATTGTACAAGTATTTAGATAGCCACTTCACGATTGTTCACACCCTATTTGATAATCAGTCTTAATGAATCTACTTCAAAATCTCAATGCTTACTATTTTGATTTAAAACCTGGAAGACAGTCACAGTCTCCGGTCACAGGATTGCAAACAGCATCATTCTTGCATTTACATTTCATCCTACATCCGTCTCCATATGTCCCTGTGCTGCATGGAGCTTCACAAGTTTTTCCACTCCAACCTGAAAAAAAAATCCTTTCAATAAGAATGCATTTATATTTATTTATTTTCAAAGAAATGTAACATGGGCTATTCGTGAACCTTGTAACGCCCGACCGACCCGGGCGTCCTCTTGTGCCATCACTAAATTCAAATATTAAATACTACGACACAAATAATTACAGAACCACCAAAACAACTTTCACAACTTATTAGTATATATTTACTATGATACCAATAACTACGCTCTCCAGGTTAAGCTGTCCAACACCCTAATTCAACCCACCAATAGTAATCTCTCTTACCAATAGTCCTGCCTCGACTGCAACTCAGATTCCGGAACCGCTGTTGAAAACACTAGATCAATCTTTCTACGACAATCACTACTCGAACCTTCCACAATAGACTTTAATTCCTCCTTTCCTCCAAGTGACTTTAATTCCTGACACTTCGGCTTCACCTCAACTCATCTCATCTACAGTATTTCTCTCAGATCCTCCTTCGGCTACTCTTTCAGATCTCCTTTCAGATACTCTACTCCTTCTGATGGAGTTTATATAATTCCTAACACTTCACTTCATTCCTAACTGCTTTACGTACTAACATTATGCATCACGTTTCATTTTTGGAACGTAGTTACACAAATGAGATGAACGTTAGAAGTATAGCGTTTAGATGCAAAGAGATTCTTACAAAAGTAATGGAAAGTTGCATATGAGATAATAGAAAGGCATCAGAATTATATTTGTTAAAGTGTTTGATATTGAAAGAATAAGCAACTGACACTGCTTGCATAAAAATGCTAGCAGTGTTGAAGGTTCATCTCGTACTCGAGAATCTGGGCAAGCTTGATATTTCATAGTACAAGTTGTTGGAAATCTCGTTGAAAGACGTGATTATCTTAGTTCAATAAGGAAGCTGCAAATACGGAACTCCAATTGAATGCACGTAAATGCTTTATTATTAGTCCCTTGTTGATCTCTTAAGTTGCTCCCTCTCGAATCCCACTTAATGCATCAATTCTAAATTAGGATCAACTAACAAGTTCTCAGCTTACCAACTCACTCGCTCGATTCAATCATTTCCTACAAACAGCCGATTCTCACTCCAAAATAGAATTCGTTTCAATCCACAAATCTAACTAAGGAGTTTCAAAACAAATAGTATATCTCTATCAGAAAATCACGCTATCCTCCACCTCTCCTTTTTTTCCCCATCAATCTATTTCATTTATGTATTATTATCTCTAAATTACTTCACTTTACTTCTATCTTCATCTAATTTACAGAATCACTTTTCATTTCGGTTGAGAAGAAATTGTAATTTCATGCTATTCAAATCACCTTAAAATCTCCGAGGTTAGTGGGAAAGTCTCAAATAGCCCAAAGTCACAAACTGGTAGAGAGCAATTTCCTTTATAGCATAAATAAATAATGTTTTGTTGATTACTTTGAATATTTTATTTTAATAAATATACCTGTACTTAGACATTAAGTTGTAAAATTAATATGGAAGACGTGAACAGAAATAGAGATATTCCGCAACCTTTTCTTAAAACTTTCATGAATTCACTTTTTCTTGCGATAAAGTAGGAAAGTGAAATACATTTCTCAAGGGGAGTCACGAAAAAAATAGCGATTTTTTATCGCTTCTGGACGAAATTGGTTTTACTCTTAATGGCCTCGAAGAGAATTCAATAATGGGGATAATTTTTTAATAAACTAAAGCAGTTAATTAATTTCATTAAGAATTTTTTCGTTGACATTTTTTTTTTTACGAAATTAAATTTTTCAACTTAAATTATCTTAAGTTTCAAATTCTAAAAATATTTCTTGAATATATCTGGAATATGGGAGCTTTAATAAAATTGGGTATCCTATTGTTTATTGAATGTTGTAAAAATATGCCGATGTGAAATTCTCAACTCCAAAATTTTCAAAGATGCTTTCGCCAACCGAATGACAACTTTTCCACAATTCTAAAAATATAAATAAAAAGTCGAAGAAAATTACGCTTTAATTGAAAATAAAAAAATCATTAAACATACGATGTAGAAAAAAAAGTTAACTCTGTAGCTTTTTATAAAATGCTTAAATGTTTGCATTCCCGTGTCGTAAACAACTACATTCAAAATACAGTGGCATTTTCTTCGAAAATTCGGAAAATATTCAAGGTCAAAAAATGATCGAAAAACTGGTGGCGATATGGAAACATATATTTAATTATGCAGTTTTAAAAAAACTGGGAAAGTACAGGAATGCTGCAGTGGACTTATATTGCATTGTTAAGTCATTGTAACCATTTTAGGCAAAAAAAATTAAGTTTTAATGTTGATAAAATTATAAATTCTCTCTCTCTCTCTCTCTCTCTCACACACACACAACTGGATTCATCCTTTTTCAAAAAGAAGTGATATCCAGTAGATTTTGATAGGAAATACTTCCTACAACCTTTGGCGATGTTTTTAACCCTATGGCGGAGAGTACATTAGTTCTTGGAGTGCCAATGGCATTTCAAACACTTGACTTTACGGTCTGAATAAAGATGACTGATCACTTTTAGCTGCGCTCTTCTCGACTACATCAAAAGTGACTTCTCTGTTGGGTTAGTCACTGAGGCGTTTTAACTTCTGGCGTTGTTGTTGAAAAGAGCAGCTGCAAGTCAATGCATTTCTTCCCACGCTTATTTTTAGTATTTCGACGTAACAATAGAATTGCAGCATGTATTCGCTTTTCTTTTCTTTTTTTCTTTTCTTTTTTTTTTGATTCTTCAATGTTTCCGTTAATGGCGGGAAACATTTATCTTTCAAGAAGCCCCAAATTAGGAAACTCGAAAGGAGTTGAATCAGTATTAAGAGCAAAGTCTTTTCTGAGACCCCGCCTGGTACCAATGGATGCGAAGTTGTCGATCACAGCTTCATTTACACAACGCGGTTCGTTTCAAACGATTCAATAGCATAAAAACTTTCTTTAATGTGTTCCAATAGTCTGAAGATTCCAAAAAGTATAAAATTGAGCTAAATAATAAGTTGTCTTCAGTAAATTATTTTTAAAAGGCCTGGAAGATTTAAAAACTTCGTATTATTTATTCTCTACCCGATTATGCGAGTATAAAATAGTGCTTGGATATCGCATAAGCCTGCTTGGTAAGGCTTCCCTCGATCTTCTAGGTATGTCTTCTTGTACTTTTCTAACTAAATTTGTTGATGAAACGTTATCTGTTTTTACTTTACCAAAGGGCAATATTAAATTACCAGGTTTATTTTTGCCAACTTTTAGCGGTAAATTTCGTGAAATTTGAGTTGTTTAAAACACAATTTATGGATATAATTCCAACTTTAAGTAAGACGCAAAATCTCTGTTATTATAAAAGTACTCTAAGAAATGATGCTTCCTAATTTCAGAACGATCAAGATACCTTTGAATCACTTATGAAAGCCTTAAAATCTGGGTATGGAAACAAAAGAGGATTTAGTAGATATTCATATCTTAGAAATACTTTCTATTCAAAAATTTGTCATGAAAGCCACGCCCAAATCAGACTCTTAACGGACACTGTTCGAAATCATCTAGTTACTGTCTCTGAAAAATTTAAATACGTCTAATAATTTTCTCGATGATATCACACTCCATACATTAGTTAACAAGGTTGATAGATAATCTCAAAGATTACTTCAGCAAAGCTTAATATCATTAGATGTACCTAGCTTACAAAGCTTCCTTCCGTTTTTGGAAAATCGCTGCGTTCAACTAGAATCGATTAGAAAAAATAATTTCTCGTCAAGAAATTTTCTAAAAGAAAATTAAAAAATACTAATGTCAGAGTAAATAATTCAACACGTTTTAAATGTCTTCTAATGAAAAAAAAATTTAAAAATTTTTGTTTTATTAATGAGTTTGATTGTTCTACACCACTCTGTAAATGCTTTAAATTCATGAGTCACACCTCGTTCACAAAGACAGGAACTAGTCAAAATTTATAACATCTGTAAACGCAGATTATTTTTGAATTATTTCGATTATTCAAGCCTCAATTGTAAAGAAAAAAGAATGCTATGCATATTTAGCTTTGTGAAGATATATTTATGACACTCTGACATACTGAAAATCAAAACAAAAGTAAATCCATTGCTACTGATTTCCACGCTTTTCTTGCCAGAATGGAAATATTTAGCAACCAGCTGTCATTTAACGTCTAGACAAGTGTGGGTATTAATAATCCAACTGCCAGAGGTTTAATGTATGCAACATTAATGTACATGCAAGGAACTAATGAAAGAGTAAAAATTAAATGTGTTTTCGATTCCACATTGGAGAACAGCTATCTAACGTTAAAAGCAGCGGAAATGTTCTAAACAAAAAGAAATTCAACTGTGCAAGGTTTGAATAATGCCAATTGAAAAACAAATTACTTTGCTAAAGCGTCTGTTTCAAATTTCGATGAAAGCATTTCAGACGCAGATTTTTTCCTCACTCTACAGATGATTGATGTACATCCTTCAAAATAAGCTAAGTAATTCTGGAATTCCACATACCAATGGACTGCGTTCTTGTTGATTATGATTTTAATCAAACTTTCGGGATTTTATGCCTATTAGGAAGTGAGTATTATTTTGATATTTTCGGCCCATTGCAATTATAGTTAACTAACTGTAACATGAGATTACCCGAATCTAATTTCGGTTCTGTTGTTGTTGTGTCTTAGAGGAAGCTTTGAAAAATCATTTATGTTATTTAAGGAAAAATATCCTACTGTGCAACCTAGTAAGCATATAATAACTATAACTGTCATAAAATATTTTCATTTTAAATACAAGCATATTGGTCTATATCTCAAACATAAATTTGTTTCCAATTGCGTAACATGCTTTAAAAAACTATTGTATTGAATCAAATAATAGGTAATTTGCCCAAGAATAGAATAACTTCTGCTTTTCCTTTCAGCAACTGTGGCTTGGACTTCTGTAGACCCCTTTTCTGGTCAAATTTAAAACTCATCGTAAGGGAATACTTAATAAAATATACGTTTGTATTTTTGTGCTCATGGCAAAAAAAGCAATCCTTTTGCATTTTGTGTCTGAGGGAGATGTCTTATCCACCAAGTCCAAAAATATAGGGAGAGCAGTTATTTCAATTACACATTTATTTTATTACTCCACGTGCCAATCACACATAAACAAATATTTACATTATTTACAACAACACAAGGCTTCCAAATAGCCCAGATTACAATTTAACCCGCTTTTGCGGTCAAGAGAAATAACCCGCTTATGCGGTCATGAGAAATAAGCCGCCTTACGCGGTCAAGATCCAAGAGCATTCTGACAATATTATCCATGAACCCGTGCGCTCTCACACACACGAGACAAAGCGCCCCCTCGCGGGATCCGAGTAATTTATTTCCAACAGTGTCCGACCTTACTTCGAAAGCTTTTTTGCCTGTTTAAGAAGGTTTTACGGGAGACGAGGTAAGAGCTCTAAAATGGTTTAAGATAATGGGAATATTTTTGATGGTGCAAAAATGTAGGTGAATTAAAAATGCTACACGAATTACTTAAATCTTTTGAAGAAACATTAATTAGTTATTTTAATGACGAAAATATTGAATGACATTTTAACCCACTGAGGTCACCTAATTTCGGTGAATTA
Organism: Nephila pilipes; assembly: GCA_019974015.1. Lineage (NCBI taxonomy): Eukaryota > Metazoa > Arthropoda > Arachnida > Araneae > Nephilidae > Nephila > Nephila pilipes. Next base: position 11,955 of record BMAW01080501.1, read on the forward strand.
TGGAAGTCGGGAGTAAATTCCTTCACATTTCATTTAAAGCGTGAAGCTGGAAATTCAAATTTAACTCTCGAGGAATTTATCACGTTACTTGATGAAATAAAACTGTTTTAAAATCAGAACGCTTAACCCTACTTTCATCAGAATTTCGAGGCTTGGTCTAATGACTACTTTTGTATTGGAAATCCTATTACTGCCTCATCTTATAAATATTAAAGAAAATACGTTGTCAAGATGGCAGACAGTTAATTAGTTATCCCAACGGGATATAGAAACTTTGGATAAAAGCTTTTCTAAGCAATGTACAATAAAGCATCAAAAGGATATTATTCAAATAGATTACCTCAATGCATGCAAGGATCGCAATTTTCGTGGCTTATAACACAATTTTTGCTTTAACATAAGCAAATAGTAGGGTGAGAAATGCCCAGTTCCGACTGAAGCTAACATTCAATTTCGTTGATCTTTGTAAAATAAGTGTATCTCACCCGCGAATACATCGATACCAACTTCGAATACTTAAAGCCGTAGGTGGATTAATTCATTATTCTTTTGAAAATTAGCTGCTGAATGGTGATCATAGATCCACATCGGCTACGACAGCACGTGAAAGGTTTCACCTGCGTGGAGACCATTAGCTCTTCTGCCGCTAAAAAGCTTCTAAAACAGCTTTCGGAAAATAGCTTCTGAAGCAGAACACACGAGCACGATGTGTTGTTTTAAATATAAAATTTTCATATTTTTCCTTCATATTTATATTTTACTTTTCATTATGTGTCGTTTATTTTTGAAAATATGGAATTTTGAAATTAGATGATTCTTTTTGAATAACTTTGTACTATAATTATCATACTTATTGAGCTATTGGAAATAAAAATATCACGGAAAAAATTCCTTGTTAATTGGGTAGACTTTTCCGTGTTTTAAATAAAAAGTTTTCCAAGCACTTATGAGGTCATCAAGCTATTCTACAATAAGACCTTCTTCGCTTTTTATTCTACCCTAATATATCATTTTAATTTTTTTCCTTTCGAATGCCTTGGAATTTGCAATGGTCTGTTCGTAATTTTCTCTACACTAATCTCGGATACTTTATAGTAATTTTAATTACATAAAATTACATTTTCTTCACAGCCAAAATGAAGCGCGATCAAGCAAATTAGATGACGATAGATGTGAGAAGAATTTGAATTAGAGATAATGAAATAGAATTGAAGGGAAAGAGAAGAGGAGAGTATAATGATTTATTGATAGATATTTATACTTTGGTTTGAAGCATCTTAATTAGTTTTGTGTGTTGAAGACAATTCTATTTAAAGTATTAAGATAATAATCTTCTATTTGTGGGAAGTGATTGAAATCAGAATGAGTGAATTGGTAAACTAAGAATTTATTAGTTGATCCTAATTTGGAATTCATACATTTAATGGGATTCGAAAGAGAGCGATCTTATATATCCTTCGTGTTAAATAAAATTACTTATCTTTCTCTTCAATTGAAGTCTCGTATTTACTAATTGTTTGACAAAAAGAGCATTTTAGCCGTTGAATTAAACAATTAAGAACATTGTGACATACAAAAACTGGAAGAGGCAATTTACTTTAAATGCTTATATATTGACAGAAATCAACATTGAGAAACCGATTCCGCTTAATCACCAAGGCAGCAGCCTTATCCAAATCCATTTTGATTGAGCTTTCAAATAAGATATATGACATTTAGAAACTAGTGCTTACCAGGCGTACAGCCGCATTTTCCTTCAAAAGGATCACATTTTGCACCATTGTGACAAGAACACTTATAGGAGCAATATTCTCCCCACGTGCCATCGCTGCAAACTTCGTCACACCTGTTCAATAATTTTGCAAAAGAATCTAAATATGCAAAAGAACATTAAATATTCATATTTCAATCAAATTTCTCATTTAGCGAAAGAAGTAAAATAATTAATTTGTGTCAAAATATTTTTCTCCTAAAGATTTTCGAATGAAACATTCCCCTCCCTCTCCCCATGCATTTTAAATATGCGTACACATATGGAGAAAAATGTTTTCAAGTTAGTAATTTTATGACTATGAGATAACTTTTTAATCTTGCTTTCGTTTACCATTTTTCACGATAAAAAATATTTTTAATAAAGACTTAAATATTATAATTAGTTGAGATTTCGGACATTGTTGAATATATGTTTCACCGTTACCAGCATCCTATGAAATAATTTGGCAACGAATATGAGCAATTCTTATTTTATTTCATTTATTTATTTTTATTGGTTGATTTATTCTTTTTTTCTGTTTCCTTTATTTTGTAGAGTTACATATTTATAAACTATTTAAGCTAACAAATAATTTGCGACTGTGCTCACGCAGGAAAATTTATTTAACACGCTTTACTCATTTATATGAATAAAGCCTTTAGGTTTTTCAAAAATAAATTTCATGATTTTATCAATTCAATATTAAATTGTACTAATTTTATAGTTGAATTGCGTTTCTTTACCTAAGAATTGAAGATTATTTTTTTTTTTTCGAAAAGTAACCTTTAAAATTATAGGATTTATGAGAAACTCAAAACCGCGATTTCGTTTTCACTGTTTATTATCTAAATATGAAATAAAATTAGGAAACTAATTTGTTTGGAAAAAAATTATTAGTTAAAATGAACTAAGACTTAGAACTACAATGTTAAAAGTTTTATTAATTTTTTAGCTTTTTTTTCAATAATATCAAACGATACTACGCCGAAAGCAACGTTTTCCTTATTATATTGGCAAGAACATTAAAGTTCATTAATATTTTCTCATCACTAATATAGTGTTAGAAAGCATTTCATTCACGAGCACTAATGTGACAAATAAGACATTAGCAGAATTTAAGATATGCAAAAAACGCAACAAACTTTGTTCCCTTGAAACCAGGCACCACACATGTGCAAGTTCCATTTTCTGGATCACAAGTGGCTCCATTTCTGCAATCACATTTTTGCTTACAGTCTTGACCGTAGGTACCGGCATCGCATCTATACTGGCAAGAGGAACCTTTCCAACCTGTCACAAAGCAAAATGTATTCAGTATATGTACTCAATGCACTAATCATGTTCTGTAGAGTAAATGTATTCCTACTACCAAAGATACTTTACACTATGCACTAATAATGCTATCCAGAATATTGAGTAATGCAATGCTATGTATATTGATAGTTTTTCTTTAGAATATACATTCAGTTTTTCCTAAGATGGTTGAATAATGACCTTTATAACACTATTCAGGAATTTAACTATCAATAGAATCATTAGGGTAGGTACTCCAATGTATGACTTGGGCAATAAACTGAAAATAAAATAGATATCAAAAATAAAAAGAATATTATCTCTTTCTTTTTGAACATAGTATAAACCTGTTTCAACCATTTTTTTTAAATATTTCATCTAGTCCTATTTTACAAAATTCTAAAAGTATTGGGCTGATTCTGACTTTCTTCATACTTGTTTTTGCTCCTTTTGAGGCCTTCTGCCTTCAACATAATTCTGTTTTGAAACGCATTATATTATTTCCATCGATTGGGTCTTTTATTGATTCAATATAGGAGCATCTTCGACAGCAATAATCTAAAGAAGTGATCTCAGAGTTCTTTTCGAATCTACAAACTTGACATGATCCATTTCCTCTATTTCATAACCCTGACATATATAAGAAACTCTCAGGTTTCCCGAAAATAAGATAATTATAAATAATGAATTTTGAAATACTTCTTTTCTGTATAGTAATGGAAGCTTTTTAAGCATTTTAAAGGTTAATTATGAATGAAAAACAATCTGAGAATAACGCATTTTAAATCTAACAAAAGTGATAAATTAGATCCAAATTCTTTACGGGTAACATTAGACTGCCTGGATGTGAAGATTTGTTCGATCACATCTTATATGGTATATCTTTTACAATTGAAATACCCTGAAATTGAACATCCGACAAATTTTCCAGTCTTTTTAAAAAATGCCTCTTATTGTGAACACGAATTAGTATCTAAGTGGTGGTATCGTCTCTAGTATATTACTTAAAAGAAAGAAAATTTATAAAGAATATGACTATATATATATATATATATATATATATATATATATATATATATATAT
>BMAW01080501.1:16093-46850 GCA_019974015.1 Nephila pilipes
ATATATATATATATATATATATATATATATATATATATATATATATAAACCTTTATATGGAAAACAATTTGATTAATGGACAAGTTTTTTATAACAAAAGTAATTAATACTTTGATACCTAATTTTGTTATTGCTAAAGAAGCCCCCCCTCACTTAAATTAGACTGTTCTATTTGTTTGGATTACTTGCAGAAGATTTCAAGAATTGTCTCAAAAAGAATTTTAGAAATAAATCTTTGATAACAAAGTACAAATTCAAATCCATGAGTCAAAAATTTTTTTCGTTGTTTTTGAATTTATGCGTATGACTGAGAACCACCAATCTTAAGAAATTTCACTCTTATTTGTGGATAAGTCATTATGTGATTTACCAAATGTGAATAGCCTCTGCGATTTCTTATACTTTATCCCTCGGAGATTTAATTAGAAATTCTCGTACGTTGTAACAGTTTTAATAAGAGCAGTTTCAAAATAGGTTTTGTTATCAAGCAAATATATATCGGGACTGATAAAATCTAAAAACAAAAATTAAATTAAAGAAAACGTTTCCATATTGGATATTCTCACGAAACAAAGCTTGAACTAGTTTTCCAATAACTTTATTCAGCTTTCTTTTGGAGAGGAGAGCCATCTTTCAGGGCAACTATTTAACATCTTTTTCAACAGTTACTTAAGAAAAATTCCCATTATGACAATAGACAGAACTTACCCGTCTTTTCCTTCAGTATTGAAAGCGCTTTTAGGGTTATGTATTTTAGTTGATGTAAACTTATTAATTCGGGATTTACATTAAAATTTAAATAACATTTCTCTTCTTTGTCATGTTTAAGGCATTTCGAAGCACACTGTAGTTACTGATAATGTTTGATTGCATGTTATAGATGTGCCTCTTCAAAAAAAAAAGAATCATACGGAAGTCTAAGAAATTTATAGGTGGAGTTAAATTTGTATTCCATATTACAGTGGAATTTAAAAAGAAAAAGAATATTGATCATTTAATTTTTTTAAAGACTTTTTGTTTCAACTGTAAAATTTCGAAGTATTACGAATGGATTTAACACCTATATCACTAAATCTGGCAAACTTCTTCAATCCATTCTTCAAAAATCTATTGAAAATATTGGAAATACTGCTAATATTAAAAATAGTTTTGAAATTGTCAAAAACATGAAGGAACAAGAGGTATTCTCTATACATGGATATGATTTTGAAGACCTTTTTAACTCAATAGATATTCAAGATTTAATTAAGGTTCTTGCAATTTTATACAATAAATATCATTGTAATCAAACAATAAAACAGGAAAAATTCAATACTCTCGTTAAACTTGTATTACAAGAGAATTTTATAGTTTTTGGTCAGAATCTCTATAAACAAATTCAGGGTCTCCCTCAGGGAGGTCCAGCTAGTAATTGTCTGGCCAATTCTTATTTACATTTTTATGAATTAAAACAGATTGACAATGATTCTTACTTTCTTTTTCGTTACATAGATTATCTAATTATTTTAGGTAAAACTGAGGATTTTAAACCAAATATTTCATTTTACCCTAATTACCTCAAATTATTAAAAACTAATCTTAATTCAAATACAGTAGAATTTTTAGATCTCGATTTGCAAATAGTTGACAATAGACTTTTTAGTAATATTTTTGATAAAAGAGAGAGATTCAAATTCCATGTAATTAAAATACCTTTTTGGAACAGTAATCTACACAGAACCATTTATAGGAATATTTTTTTGGGCTTTTTATTACGTAATAACAAATTAACCACACATAAAATAGACAAATTTAATAACATTAAAAAATTCTTCAACAACTGTTTGGATCATGATTATCCAATAAATTTCTTAAATACTTATATACATCACAAATATATTAAACATCTTTGCGAATCGTGATCCAATTTCAAATCCACCACACAACAATAGGTCCACAAAGTCGGCTTGTTAGTGGTCTAGCCGTGAAGAATTTATTTATTTACATTTACACAGCTTACATTTTTACTCACTCTCTGGACCGTTATACTCCTTTACCATACAACTTATTACCAACCAATTGTTTGCATCCTTTTACATTTTATTACCAATCAAACAATGATTTAAATCCTTTTTCAATTTATATGGTGATGATGTGTTATATTTTTTCATTTTGAGTATGTGATATACATCTTGAAGCTTAAAGAAAATTCCGTCTTACTACACACATATTTGAATCTTCATTTCTTTGAATTTTGTAAGTAATTTTTATATTTTAATCTGTTGATAATTTTTAGAATGATAGATTTTATTTTGTAAATTTTATCGTAGAATTTTTTTGCATTTTTTAATCATTGAACTCTTTTGTAATTTGGATTTCCCAATTCAGCCTACCAGGAATTATAGATTTTATTTTTGTAGATTTTATCGCTGAATTTGTTTGCATCTTTTAATCATGAACTCTTTTGCAATTTGGATTTCCTAATTCAGCCTACCAAGTCGCAAAGGAGGAAGGTTGGTACCATTAAACTAGTTTAACCCCGCTTAATCGGTCCTCAGCCCGATATTGCTTTTTGACTTGCTGGGTTCCATATTTTCATTTATTTTTCTTTCATAGTTACATTTCTTTCTGGATTTCTGTCTTTTTAAATATTTTAAATTATTCTTTCATAAATTTTCAATATATATATACATATATATACATTTATATATATATATAAGCAAAATACAACAGACTGACTAATCACGAGATCTCTAAGACTATACAACCAATTGACTTGAAATTTAGCATAGTTACTCATTTTGCGATGTAGACGCTCACTACGAACGGATTTTACGGAAGTCGTATCCAAAATGTAATTTTAATCCGTTAATCTAATTTTATCCGTCAGTTATGTAATTTTTAGCGACTTTACCGCAAAAGTTGATTTGACCGACACCAAACGGAATATAGTTTTTTTTATATGTATACTGTGTATTGTCACCCATTAAGTTTACATGGTGAGATTTGCACGTGCGAAATGGAAAAATACCAAATAATTTGACATTGAAGAGCTGATGGAGGATTGGCAAGATTTTGGTGAAGGGGCTATTTATGTGAAATTTCTAAATGTCGAAAATAGGAAATGTACATATTTAGCGATAGAAATAAATGAGTTTGAAATCCCATGGTTAGTGAAGGTGTGGTTTAGCTCTACAACTTAGTGGGAATTTGAAAAATACTAAAATGGCGACTTCTTACGGAGTTGCGCACATGCAAGGTAATCTTCGTTTACTGGAGAACCTCGCTACATGCATGAACGAACTCAAAATTCTATGACATACGTAAGACACTTTAGACGCCCCGACTTGCACGACTTTTTTTTAGGATTGCAGTCACTTGCAATCCTAAATGGTCAAAAATCAAAGATCTCTTGAGGCAAGGACAAAATTCTTATGATAGATACGATGTTATTGCGAGGGTATTTGATTTGAAAGCTAAGCACATGATGAATCTTCTGAGAAAAGGTTGTAACGTTGGCAATGCTAGGTGTAGCATGTAACGGTGGAATGAATTTTATCCATATTATATATATATGGGGTGACTTTTTACTAAAAGTTTTTATCTTTCTCATATATTTGAAAGTTGTGGATAACCATTATGACAGACAATCAATTTCATAAAATTTTAAATTTAGATTATCATTATCTTTTAAAAGTTAAATATTTTCTTGTTATTTTACGTATAGGTTCCAAAATATAATATTATCGTCTGCCCAGCGAAGCGGGCGGGTATCAGCTAGTTAAGTAATACACACCAGAGAAGAGTAATGAAGGGCTGTCGTTACCAATATTAGTTCCATCAAAGCATTCAGCAGCAATATCCCAAATGAGGGGCTTTAAGTTTTCACCCAATCTGTTTGAGAGTTTCGGCTCTGCATAACATTATAAACATTTTCAATTGTATCGTATGTTTTCCCAAACAAACGTTTTCGAAGCGGATTGGGATGAGTTACCAAACATTTGACCCCATCACAGGAAAAATTTTCATCGTGTTTGTATGACTGAAACAATCGAGGAAAATAAAATATTATGTGGCTTCATCAGTTCTGGTTTGAAAATTCATTTGATGATTACAAAATTATATAAAGACGTAAGTGTGGTAGACTATTCATGTGTTCCTTCTTAATATTCTTTCAATCTAATTTTGATGCAATACGCTGAAAATACTTTATTTTTAAAAAAAATACGCATCATCGCGAAAATAATTTTTATTGTTGATCCTTAAAACAGTGTTGAATCTTAACGGTATTTAGCGTATTTTAAACATTCCATCTTTATTTAAAATGTTATTTTTTAAAAGTTTCACTTAACTACAATTTTGTTAGAAGTAGAGTATTTGTGGTGTTATATCACAAAAAAGTCGTCATTTATTATATAATCATACCATGCTTAGGTAGGTTTCGGAATGTAAAATAGAGTTTGAACCTAGAGATAACTTAAACACCTACATTGTCAAACAGGGAAACATCGATTCGCTCCTATTCGACAGAACATTTCGTTGAGTTCAGTGCTTTGATTGTTAAAATGAAACGAATAGGGTTCGTAAAAAGAAGGGTTATTTCTTAAAACTTTAAAAGAATCATTTCGACTAGCGAACCTGATAATTAAATTACTTTAAATATTAATTAAATAAACATTTCTTTGCGTTGTTTCACTTGTTTGGAAGACCCTCAGTCCTTTTACTGCAATATACTTTGCAAAATATACAGCATCTCAAAAATCCATTGAATAAGTACAAATATAAAACGTTCTGATTTATGTGTAAAGTGAGGAACAGTTATTAATTTACTTGAATGAAACTCTTACATTTAAGTGGAACAATAAGAGACTTACCTGGACTACAAGTACAAGCTCCTGTTTTCGGATCACATTTAGCGCCGTTAAGACAAGAGCATCTCTGAGCGCAGTCATATCCCCAAGTGCCTGGATCACAGCTGTTTTCGCAACTATTTAACGAATTTCAAAAGATTTCAAATCGAATTGTTGAAATTTTTTTTCCAAACATTTCTTACAATATGTTCTTTTCATTAAAAATTTTACAGCTTTTTAAGGTTGACGTCACTTCAAGTTTAAGAATCGGTAGTCCAATGAAATCCTTGGAAGAAATATGTCTTAGCCTATCCCGGGTGACGGAAATTATGCCTACAACGAGTCATTAAAATGTTCAGAAACAGATTAATACATCGGAAATGGCTGTCATTACTACCTCCTACAGAGAGGGAGTGCTATTTTCTTTCCGTTGTGAAGGTTTGGGCCTAAAATGGAATCTAATCCAAAGTTTTTGTAAGATATTAGAGAAACTCAAAGTTATACATATATATATATAACACATGGATCAATAACTCCTGAGTCTAATTTTGAAAACAACATTTTTTTGCAAATTTTTTTTTATTCATCAACATAACACCTTTTGTTAATCACCTCTTAGGGTGATACAATCGTTCCAACGCTTTTCCAAATCTTTTTTTTTTTTTCCCGCAAGAAATCTTTTTTTGTTGCGAGTAAATAGCGATAAACAGCTTTCTGAATCATCGACTCGTTGCTGTTTTTGTTCCATCGAAAGCAATCGCGGCACCCACTTGGAAAAAACCTTTTTCACTTCACTTCAAAAAACCTTTTTCCTGGTCCGATTGACTTAAAATTTTGACACGTTTCAAGCAAAGGTTAGTACTCTATAAAAACCTGGTTATTGGTTTACTACGAGCGCCATCTCTGGGTTTGTTTCGGGAGTTATTGATCGATGTGTTATATATATATATATATATATATATATATATATTGGTCCATCGTCAATAAAAAAAGGATTTCCCAAAATATCTTTTCGTAATTCTCATCTCAGTTGGGCACAACTGCTATAAATGTTAATGTCTTAAAAAATGTTTCTTTCACGAAATTAAGATATTTACGGATTATTCCATTAACTTGATTTTCTAAAAATAATTTTATCATTATTAATATTTTTAATAACGATAAATGTATTTTTCCTAATCCTTAAGGGATCCTTAAGAGGCCTCATTTTGCACGCAATTCCTAGGCTTTGCTTGTATACTTTCTTATGAAATTTTTATTTCCTAAAGAAGAAGCCAGAACATACATTCAATTCGTTTTCTTTCTTTTTTTTCCCACCTTTCTACCAGTCACTTTAAAATACATATGAGTTTAAAGTTCTTATTAAAATACGATAGCGAATTCAAAATTTGAAAATAGTTAAAAATGCCCTTAGCAACAATTAAAATAAAAAAATCAAAATAATTAATGATGAATTAGTGTTTTTAAGTAATTTGATTACTTGTAGTGAGTGAGTGAGCGACCGTGAGGTTTTTTGCCGCAAGAGCCAAGGTAGGCTATGCTGCGCCAATATGATAACTTGTAAATAATACGTACAAATCATTTTTAACAATGCATAACACGATTGACCAAATTAATTGTATTTTTTTAATGGTTTGCATAACTTTAACTCTAAAAATTTGTTGTTTTAAGCTTTTTATGAAAAGTCTGCAAATTTTGTATATTTATTAATTATTCCGGTTACTTAAAACTTGATCGCTTCAAAGGTGATTTGATAAAATTGACTAACTCAAATATATTCAACAACAAAGTGTATTTAGTTCTGTCTATTGTTAACCTTTTAGATATATTTATTATCTATCATCAAAATGAAGCTCAGAAATATTAAAGAATATCCCATTTACAATCTAAAATATATTATTAGTAATTTGAAACATAGTGTCTCTCGCAATGTAATTGCTCCAAAATTTAGACTCTTACTTCAAATTCTAAATGTTTGGAATCACTATTTTAAACAGCGAGGTGATGCTTCTTATAAGTCAAGCTATAGGCGATTCCGAAAAAAATTCAAATAGGATTAAAATTGAGAAGAAATTTTAAAAAAAATAATAAACTTCGATTATTGGCTTTGCTAAAACAAATACTCAAATTACTTAAGAAATCAATTAGTCAAATGATTTAAATGTTGATGTATCTCTTTTAAAACATCATAAGGAAGCTGGAATGTTTGGTTATTATCTTAGCAAAAGTATTTAAAATTGACAAATAAAAGGAGGGCGGGGGAATGTACAGTATTTTTAGGGAATAAAATGCAAGTATAACCTATTTTCAACAGATGGTATGAAATATATATGTAGTCCGAAAAATGAAAGAAACAATCTAGCATATTTTATTCCTACTGGAAAACATATTGGAAACATATTATGATGTGAGAACGATTTTTTCTGTAAATATGACGGATCATTAAACGAAATAAAAGGCTGGAAGGATAAATTGAGTTTAAAAATACACGAGAAAAGTTGTTGGTACGATATGCTAAAAAACTTTGTTTTCCAATGACAAAAAAAAAAAAAAAAAAAAACGTCAAATTTTCTAAAGCAAAAATATTAAAGTTTTAAAATGGCAAGGTTGATTTCTAGACTTAAATCCATTACAACGTTTGTGATACGAATCATATTACATTGATATTACTTCCAAACCTAAATGAAACGTGATTAGATAAGTTAGCTGAAGATAATAAGTGCAGTGAATTGAATTAGAGATAGTGACAAATAAATGAAATAGAATTGAAAGAAGGGTGAGATAGTACAAAACCACAAGCTAATAGGTATTTGTAAGCTGTATCAGAGCATCGTAGTTAATCTTTCAAATTGAAACGAATATTGTACAAGTATTTAGATAGCCACTTCACGATTGTTCACACCCTATTTGATAATCAGTCTTAATGAATCTACTTCAAAATCTCAATGCTTACTATTTTGATTTAAAACCTGGAAGACAGTCACAGTCTCCGGTCACAGGATTGCAAACAGCATCATTCTTGCATTTACATTTCATCCTACATCCGTCTCCATATGTCCCTGTGCTGCATGGAGCTTCACAAGTTTTTCCACTCCAACCTGAAAAAAAAATCCTTTCAATAAGAATGCATTTATATTTATTTATTTTCAAAGAAATGTAACATGGGCTATTCGTGAACCTTGTAACGCCCGACCGACCCGGGCGTCCTCTTGTGCCATCACTAAATTCAAATATTAAATACTACGACACAAATAATTACAGAACCACCAAAACAACTTTCACAATTTATTAGTATATATTTACTATGATACCAATAACTACGCTCTCCAGGTTAAGCTGTCCAACACCCTAATTCAACCCACCAATAGTAATCTCTCTTACCAATAGTCCTGCCTCGACTGCAACTCAGATTCCGGAACCGCTGTTGAAAACACTAGATCAATCTTTCTACGACAATCACTACTCGAACCTTCCACAATAGACTTTAATTCCTCCTTTCCTCCAAGTGACTTTAATTCCTGACACTTCGGCTTCACCTCAACTCATCTCATCTACAGTATTTCTCTCAGATCCTCCTTCGGCTACTCTTTCAGATCTCCTTTCAGATACTCTACTCCTTCTGATGGAGTTTATATAATTCCTAACACTTCACTTCATTCCTAACTGCTTTACGTACTAACATTATGCATCACGTTTCATTTTTGGTTGGGCAAAGGTTGTTTAGTAAAAGCAATCAATCTCAATTGAAAGTCCCCAAGGTTAATGAAGAGAAACCGCGAATAGCCCAATGTCACAACCTTCCCTCAACTAACATTTAAACTTATCATTTTTATTTTTTTATTTAAGTTTTCAGCTCTCTTATAGCCAAATGAAACGTAGTTACACAAATGAGATGAACGTTAGAAGTATAGCGTTTAGATGCAAAGAGATTCTTACAAAAGTAATGGAAAGTTGCATATGAGATAATAGAAAGGCATCAGAATTATATTTGTTAAAGTGTTTGATATTGAAAGAATAAGCAACTGACACTGCTTGCATAAAAATGCTAGCAGTGTTGAAGGTTCATCTCGTACTCGAGAATCTGGGCAAGCTTGATATTTCATAGTTTAGTACAAGTTGTTGGAAATCTCGTTGAAAGACGTGATTATCTTAGTTCAATAAGGAAGCTGCAAATACGGAACTCCAATTGAATGCACGTAAATGCTTTATTATTAGTCCCTTGTTGATCTCTTAAGTTGCTCCCTCTCGAATCCCACTTAATGCATCAATTCTAAATTAGGATCAACTAACAAGTTCTCAGCTTACCAACTCACTCGCTCGATTCAATCATTTCCTACAAACAGCCGATTCTCACTCCAAAATAGAATTCGTTTCAATCCACAAATCTAACTAAGGAGTTTCAAAACAAATTGTAAATCTCTATCAGAAAATCACGCTATCCTCCACCTCTCCTTTTTTTCCCCATCAATCTATTTCATTTATGTATTATTATCTCTAAATTACTTCACTTTACTTCTATCTTCATCTAATTTACAGAATCACTTTTCATTTCGGTTGAGAAGAAATTGTAATTTCATGCTATTCAAATCACCTTAAAATCTCCGAGGTTAGTGGGAAAGTCTCAAATAGCCCAAAGTCACAAACTGGTAGAGAGCAATTTCCTTTCATAGCATAAATAAATAATGTTTTGTTGATTACTTTGAATATTTTATTTTAATAAATATACCTGTACTTAGACATTAAGTTGTAAAATTAATATGGAAGACGTGAACAGAAATAGAGATATTCCGCAACCTTTTCTTAAAACTTTCATGAATTCACTTTTTCTTGCGATAAAGTAGGAAAGTGAAATACATTTCTCAAGGGGAGTCACGAAAAAAATAGCGATTTTTTATCGCTTCTGGACGAAATTGGTTTTACTCTTAATGGCCTCGAAGAGAATTCAATAATGGGGATAATTTTTTAATAAACTAAAGCAGTTAATTAATTTCATTAAGAATTTTTTCGTTGACATTTTTTTTTTACGAAATTAAATTTTTCAACTTAAATTATCTTAAGTTTCAAATTCTAAAAATATTTCTTGAATATATCTGGAATATGGGAGCTTTAATAAAATTGGGTATCCTATTGTTTATTGAATGTTGTAAAAATATGCCGATGTGAAATTCTCAACTCCAAAATTTTCAAAGATGCTTTCGCCAACCGAATGACAACTTTTCCACAATTCTAAAAATATAAATAAAAAGTCGAAGAAAATTACGCTTTAATTGAAAATAAAAAAATCATTAAACATACGATGTAGAAAAAAAGTTAACTCTGTAGCTTTTTATAAAATGCTTAAATGTTTGCATTCCCGTGTCGTAAACAACTACATTCAAAATACAGTGGCATTTTCTTCGAAAATTCGGAAAATATTCAAGGTCAAAAAATGATCGAAAAACTGGTGGCGATATGGAAACATATATTTAATTATGCAATTTTAAAAAAACTGGGAAAGTACAGGAATGCTGCAGTGGACTTATATTGCATTGTTAAGTCATTGTAACCATTTTAGGCAAAAAAAATTAAGTTTTAATGTTGATAAAATTATAAATTCTCTCTCTCTCTCTCTCTCACACACACACACACAACTGGATTCATCCTTTTTCAAAAAGAAGTGATATCCAGTAGATTTTGATAGGAAATACTTCCTACAACCTTTGGCGATGTTTTTAACCCTATGGCGGAGAGTACATTAGTTCTTGGAGTGCCAATGGCATTTCAAACACTTGACTTTACGGTCTGAATAAAGATGACTGATCACTTTTAGCTGCGCTCTTCTCGACTACATCAAAAGTGACTTCTCTGTTGGGTTAGTCACTGAGGCGTTTTAACTTCTGGCGTTGTTGTTGAAAAGAGCAGCTGCAAGTCAATGCATTTCTTCCCACGCTTATTTTTAGTATTTCGACGTAACAATAGAATTGCAGCATGTATTCGCTTTTCTTTTCTTTTTTTCTTTTCTTTTTTTTTTGATTCTTCAATGTTTCCGTTAATGGCGGGAAACATTTATCTTTCAAGAAGCCCCAAATTAGGAAACTCGAAAGGAGTTGAATCAGTATTAAGAGCAAAGTCTTTTCTGAGACCCCGCCTGGTACCAATGGATGCGAAGTTGTCGATCACAGCTTCATTTACACAACGCGGTTCGTTTCAAACGATTCAATAGCATAAAAACTTTCTTTAATGTGTTCCAATAGTCTGAAGATTCCAAAAAGTATAAAATTGAGCTAAATAATAAGTTGTCTTCAGTAAATTATTTTTAAAAGGCCTGGAAGATTTAAAAACTTCGTATTATTCTCTACCCGATTATGCGAGTATAAAATAGTGCTTGGATATCGCCTAAGCCTGCTTGGTAAGGCTTCCCTCGATCTTCTAGGTATGTCTTCTTGTACTTTTCTAACTAAATTTGTTGATGAAACGTTATCTGTTTTTACTTTACCAAAGGGCAATATTAAATTACCAGGTTTATTTTTGCCAACTTTTAGCGGTAAATTTCGTGAAATTTGAGTTGTTTAAAACACAATTTATGGATATAATTCCAACTTTAAGTGAGACGCAAAATCTCTGTTATTATAAAAGTACTTTAAGAAATGATGCTTCCTAATTTCAGAACGATCAAGATACCTTTGAATCACTTATGAAAGCCTTAAAATCTGGGTATGGAAACAAAAGAGGATTTAGTAGATATTCATATCTTAGAAATACTTTCTATTCAAAAATTTGTCATGAAAGCCACGCCCAAATCAGACTCTTAACGGACAATGTTCGAAATCATCTAGTTACTGTCTCTGAAAAATTTAAATACGTCTAATACTTTTCTCGATGATATCACACTCCATACATTAGTTAATAAGGTTGATAGATAATCTCAAAGATTACTTCAGCAAAGCTTAATATCAATAGATGTACCTAGCTTACAAAGCTTCCTTCCGTTTTTGGAAAATCGCTGCGTTCAACTAGAATCGATTAGAAAAAATAATTTCTCATCAAGAAATTTTCTAAAAGAAAATTAAAAAATACTTATGTCAGAGTAAATAATTCAACACGTTTTAAATGTCTTCTAATGAAAAAAAAAATTAAAAAAAATTTGTTTTATTAATGAGTTTGATTGTTCTACACCACTCTGTAAATGCTTTAAATTCATGAGTCACACCTCGTTCACAAAGACAGGAACTAGTCAAAATTTATAACATCTGTAAACGCAGATTATTTTTGAATTATTTCGATTATTCAAGCCTCAGTTGTAAAGAAAAAAGAATGCTATGCATATTTAGCTTTGTGAAGATATATTTATGACACTCTGACATACTGAAAATCAAAACAAAAGTAAATCCATTGCTACTGATTTCCACGCTTTTCTTGCCAGAATGGAAATATTTAGCAACCAGCTGTCATTTAACGTCTAGACAAGTGTGGGTATTAATAATCCAACTGCCAGAGGTTTAATGTATGCAACATTAATGTACATGCAAGGAACTAATGAAAGAGTAAAAATTAAATGTGTTTTCGATTCCACATTGGAGAACAGCTATCTAACGTTAAAAGCAGCGGAAATGTTCTAAACAAAAAGAAATTCAACTGTGCAAGGTTTGAATAATGCCAATTGAAAAACAAATTACTTTGCTAAAGCGTCTGTTTTAAATTTCGATGAAAGCATTTCAGACGCAGTTTTTTTCCTCACTCTACAGATGATTGAAGTACATCCTTCAAAATAAGCTAAGTAATTCTGGAATTCCACATACCAATGGACTGCGTTCTTGTTGATTATGATTTTAATCAAACTTTCGGGATTTTATGCCTATTAGGAAGTGAGTATTATTTTGATATTTTCGGCCCATTGCAATTATAGTTAACTAACTGTAACATGAGATTACCCGATTCTAATTTCGGTTCTGTTGTTGTTGTGTCTTAGAGGAAGCTTTGAAAAATCATTTATGTTATTTAAGGAAAAATATCCTACTGTGCAACCTAGTAAGCATATAATAACTATAATTGTCATAAAATATTTTCATTATAAATACAAGCATATTGGTCTATATCTCAAACATAAATTTGTTTCCAATTGCGTAACATGCTTTAAAAAACTATTGTATTGAATCAAATAATAGGTAATTTGCCCAAGAATAGAATAACTTCTGCTTTTCCTTTCAGCAACTGTGGCTTGGACTTCTGTAGACCCCTTTTCTGGTCAAATTTAAAACTCATCGTAAGGGAATACTTAATAAAATATACGTTTGTATTTTTGTGCTCATGGCTAAAAAAGCAATCCTTTTGCATTTTGTGTCTGATGGAGATGTCTTATCCACCAAGTCCAAAAATATAGCGTCTGTTTCAAATTTCGATGAAAGCATTTCAGACGTAGTTTTTTTCCTCACTCCACAGATAATTGAAGTACATCCTTCAAATTCAAAATTTCTTCATTTAAGGAAAGAGAAGAATTAAATAAACAGATAGAAGAATGGCTCAAAGGAGGCATCTTGCATCCAAGCTCATAAGAATACGTCAGTCCTATCGTAGTGATCGAAAAAAAAAGGATCGAACTTCGAGAATGCGCGTCGATTACCGAAACCTCAACCAGAATGTTGTAAAACATAAATATCTTTTACCACTCATCGAAAATGTGTTAGATGCGCTACAAAAAGCAAACATTTACTCCACGTTAGATTTACGAAACTGTTTTTTCCACTTCAGCGTCGATGAAGATTGCAGAAAATTCACGTCTTTTATCGTTCCAGATGGACAGTTCGAGTTCAACAAATTTCATTCTGGGTCAAGCATGATCCCAAAGTTTTTCAAAGGTTTGTCACAAGCATTTTCAGAGACCGTACACGTAAAAGAATTTTAGTCAGCTATTTGGATGGCCTTATTGTTCTAGCAAAAGATGAAAAGGAAGGACTCCAAAAATTTAAATTGTGTTCGAAGTTTCAAAGAAATATGGTCCGTAGATAAATTTCAAGAAGTGTCAGTTCCTAATGAGAAATTTTTTTTAAATTTTTAGGTCACATAGTAGAGAATGGAATCATCAAGCCCTCAGTCTCAAAGACATTATTAGTTGCAAAGTTTCCAGAAACGACGACCTTAAAGAAAGTGCAAAGTTTTCTAGGATTAACAGGATATTTCCGAAAATACATCAAAGATTACTCGAGAATTGCGAAAATATAAGCGACCTCACAAAGAAAGAAAATCTATTTGTTTTTGGAACACAACAAAAGGAAGCATTCAAAAAGTTAAAAAAAAAGTATTATTTGAAAGTCCAATATTACACATTTACAAATATGGGAGAAAAGCAGAATTGCACACGGACGCAAGTAAATTAGGCTACGGAACAGTTTTATTATAAGAAGCTGAGGATGCCAAATTACATCCTATTTATTATATGTCGAAGAAAACAAGTCCAGCTGAAGAGAAGTATGACAGTTATGAATTAGAATTTCTCGCAATTATATAACAGCATGAATGAAGTTTCGAGTATACTTCTTAGGTCAATATTTCAAAATAGTCACAGATTGTTCTGCGTTCCAAAAGACCATGAATAAAAAATATACACATATAGCCAGATGGGCTCTTCAATTAGAAGAATTCGACTACGAAATCGAACATGGAACAGGAACTAGAATGTAACACGTAGATGCTTTGAGTAGACATCCTCTCATGATAATCAGAAATGCCATTCTAACAGTGAAATTAAAGAAAGCCTAAGAAGAAGATGAAAACATTTTAAAATTGAAGTCGATATTTGTAAAACAAGATTCAGATGACTTTTTTGAAAGAAGTAGAATATCTTACAAATACTCAAACGATAGAGAACTGATAGTAACTCCAAAAGACATGCAAATTGAATTAATTAAATTAGCTCATGAAAATTGTCATTTTTCAGTAGCAAAAATAGAAGAGATCGTCAAACAAGAATTTTTTATTCAAATTTTACGAAGTTAGTAAAGAATGTAATAATAAATTGTGTACCATGTATCTTAGCTAATAGAAAGAGTGGCAAAAAAGAATGTTTTTTAAATCCTATTCCAAAAGAAGACAACTATTTAAGCACTTACCATATCAATTTCATAGGACCGTTACCATCAACAAATAAGAATTATCAACACATTCCCACTGTTATAGATGCTTTTATAAAATTCACGCATTTTCAAATAAGTTTAATTAAAGGAAAATACATAAGATGTCAACTTGATCAAAAGCTATTTCAACTATTCCCTCCGCCTTTTCTGAGCATAATTTCCGATGAATTTGTTCCACCAAATTTAACAGTTAATGCTGAAAGTAAGAGGGAAGGGGATTGTGAAAAAGTACGAAAAAATCGGTCTGAAATGTTAGAAACCAATAACGGCTATTTTTACACAATAACTGATGGCCACAAATTGTTATTACAATTCAGTAATTTCTTGTCTCAAAATGAACTGGCAATTATTCCATACGAGGTAAGAAAAGTAGATTTTTCCAGAACTGAAAAAAAAAATCTTTAAAAGGATAAAGATTCCAAACAAAAAAAAATTATTAAAAAAATTACGAGAGCTAAAAAAATGAATTTCTAGCCTCTATTCAATGGTCTGGGGATTAAAAGATTGCGAATAGATTTTCTTCAATGCAAACGGATCTCGAATTTTAAGAGCGATAATAACTGAAGACCATATAAATATATCTTCATTGAAATACATATCCATTCCCGAAACTGTGTAATCACATCTTGTACCTTATTTCGTCAATTTATTTTTGGTATTTTTAATGTGTAAACACAACTACGTGACGGTATTTCTGCCTTTCTTTCAACATATTTTATGATCTGTAATACATATCCTATGATGAAAGATGCACTTAAATAAATAAATTTGGTAACAATTAGGTAGAAAATTCCTCACCTGGACTACAATAGCAATCTCCGTCAACATTATTGCAAGCTCCGTTTTTGCAGGAACAAACCTTTGAACACTTGTATCCATACATACCTTCAGGACATGCTACAGAAGAAGAAAGATTAATAATATAATAAATGTCTCGTATAATATTTTGTAGAATTAGGAAATTCTTTCCAAATTAGCTTTGTATTCGACGCAGGCTCATAATTTATATGCAATTACTTTACCTTAAAAATGTTACTATAAAATCATTTAGTTTAACAGAGGTTACTTGTTCCGATGTTTAAATGACAGATGGCTTATGAGAAACACTAATATCTAGAATGCAATTCAATGTCCAACTATCAGAGCCACCATGCAAAAAATAGCCTTTTAAATTCTTTAATAATCTCATGAACATCAACAATAATTCGCTGCATAATATTTCAAATCACAACCTTGACCCAAAAATATTCTTATAAATTTATCAGATTTTTTTTTTCTTCTCAAAAAATTTTAAGTTAAACTCCCATAGACACAAACAACATATTTCTCCAATAATCACAGTTAACCCAGGATCTAACAGGAACACGATCTCTTGTCTTCACAACTCTCACATAATTTTTTTAAACATTGATTCTGAGTCACTGGCACGAATGATAACTACGGCGTTGGCTGGTTGCTGAAGTTAAGCCCCTCGACACTCATAGTAAATGCTGCTCATAACAAGCAAGCTCTATCTCTCTGTAAATTTTTCTGAATAATAAAATCAGTTTCCTTTTGAAAACCTTTTTCACAAAGTAATTTTTCGTTTCCTAAATAACATTATTTTTAAAATATACTTAACTGAATAAACTTCTTTTCGTAATGGTTGAAAAGGATTTACAATAAGTGGTGTGCAGCTTTGGCTCCCCCCGTGCAAAGTACTTGGTTGCTCAACTAATGATGTTGCACCATTAGTTTGAACTAAAGACACGGAGAGAAAAGAATCATAATAATGACGAACTCATAAAAATAAGCAAAAAGTATGCGGCAAACCGCAAAAAAAAGTAAGTTTTCCACATAGGAAACTCAAAATACAAGTAAAATTACGGCATTAGATAAAAGCGGTACAACATTCCCAGATGATGTTAATAAAGATAAAAACAGCTGAAGCTTAAACTCCTTTTCCCATAATGTTTGAAAAATTAAATTCATCTCTCACCCTCTCCACAACTCCCTCCACCATTCACTCCACTTCTACCACTCTCCACCACTCACTCTCACTCATTCACACACACAAATTAAATATTTTCAAAAAAAATTTACGTGCTCATACTAGCACACTCGTATTACGTCAATCTTACGGGCTTACGAGTACAGCTAACTTTACTTCTATGACGATATACAATATAGAGAGGTCGCAGATCAACTAACCAAGAAAAAATATGAATTTTAGGCTATCAAATTGAGGAACTGACACCCAATCAAAACAATAATTAAGA
Organism: Nephila pilipes; assembly: GCA_019974015.1. Lineage (NCBI taxonomy): Eukaryota > Metazoa > Arthropoda > Arachnida > Araneae > Nephilidae > Nephila > Nephila pilipes. The sequence continues at coordinate 33,290 of BMAW01080501.1, forward strand.
GACTAACATATAACACCTCCATTGAAGACATTTGGGAAGAATTAGAAGTGCAGATATTTTCTCTCACTAAATTAATTAATTGATTAGAAAAACCAAGCATACCAGACAAATTTCTCTCTCTATTATTATTATTATTATTATTATTATTACTTTCTTCCTCATTCAGGAAAGTAACCAGAAAAGTTTCAAAATCCCCAGGTTGTTCTATTTATCTGTCAAAGTAGAATCTTATCCAAGCGTTGGAGTAACCGAATGTTGCACATATAATAAATTTAATCATAGTGTACTTAATTGCCGTTTCAAATCCGTTGCTTAAAATGCGGACAAAACCATCAAACTACTGAATGTATTGATTCATTGATTGATTGGCTTTATTGACGTCGCACTAGAACCAGAATAATTGGTTGGTTTTATTAACGTCGCATTAGAAGCAACATGAGGGCTATTGGTGACGAACCATGTAATTCTGAACCTCCATCAAGTAACTAGAATGATACATTAGCTGGCACCCTCTCTACTAACTAGCACACTACGCCAATGGGAGGACTTTGTGGTTTGGCAGATTTAACGTGCATCAGCCCCGTCTATATGGCGGGTCTTTTGTAGCATCAAGGCTCGAACCTAGGACTCGATGAAAACCGCCGATCGTGACCATTACCACTAGGCTACCAGAGTTACGTCACACTAGAGGCAATACAGGGGCTAGTGGAGATGAAACTCCTAATTTGGAACCTCTGTCAAGTGACGAAGACGGCACCTGAACTTGCACTTCCCCTCCTAACTTCCATACCACGTCATTTGGAGGACTTTAAACCTTGACAGATTCAACGTGCACTATACGGCGGGAATATAAGAAAGAATGCAGAACTCTTTTTGTATCAACTGCCAAGCACAAGGAAATGAGGACTCTCATTAGATGTTATCCCATAACTCCCAAAATCAATTAGAAATGCAAATAAAAAACAGGTCATATTCAATAGCAATAAAATAAGAATGAACTACTTTTACGGTAACGCAGTGAATAATGAAGATCCCTCCGCCTAGATACCCTCATGATGGAAACAGATACTTCCAGATTAGATAAAATTAAGAAAACTTTTCTCAAGCAGAAGTATTATCCCAAATTTAACAATAAATAATCTTTGACCCAATTAATCTTCTCAAATCATTTATAGATATTGTAAACAAAATCTTAGGACTTCTAAAGCAAATACCTCGAATTCGAGAAACAAGAAAGCAACAGGAAAAAAAAGTCGCTTTGATAGACGGTGTAACAGATGAAAATCATGTAATTAGGATTGCACGTTACATCGCTCATTCCTCTTCTCTCCAATTACATAAAATTAGAATTTTCTTTCCTATCGATCTTAAAATAATTTTGTTACAAAGTAGAAATATTGGGCAGCCATGTTTTGAAATTTTGCATCGTAGGAGCTCTAAAGAAATTAATCTATTTGTATTTTACACTCAGGAATATTGAAAATAATGCACGAAATAGAGAGCTTCGAATTAAAATAAAATTTTACACAATATAAGGATTCAATTGAGAGAATCACTGGATTGAAAAAAATCAAAATAAGTAAACAAATATAATGTGTACAGTTAGATAAATAAGGTGTAACTTCAATAGGTCGTCGGATCACCTCTTGCTTCAAAACGAGCCACAGCAAGGCCTTGCATTGAGTTGATTAGACGTCGTCCTGAGGCAGATGGGCTCACAAATCTTGAACAGCAACCTCCAAATCATTTACAGACTGGCATGGCGGGCATTTCAATTGATCCCACAAATGAGGGACATGTCCTGGGACCTGACTGGCCTCGGAATAGTCTGAACATGACATAGAAAGTCTTGAGCTACTCGAGCTGTATGTGGATAAAGATTATTCCTTGCTGAAAAATTCTTCCTGGAAGACCATTTATGAAAGGTCGCACGTGGAGTCTATGAACCTGGAATTATCACTAAATTAGTGTTTTGTCATTCTTTGGCAATCCACGTCACTCTGACTTTGCACCATTGCAGATTGAGTCGCCAATGTTTCGATGTTAAAGGCAATACATGAAAAGGGCCCTCGGTTTGAAGATTCCTTTCCGCAAGGCGTCTGAAAATACACTGGTGGTAATTAAAATAGCAACGCCAGGAAGGACAGGTCTGACGAACGTCAAAATCACATGAAAGAAGAAGAGGTAAGGATATCCAAAGTATTAGTAATTCAGTGCATGTAGATGGTGCAACAGGGAGAAATGACATCTGCAACACTGCATAAAAGAAAAGTAATATAGAAAATTTCTCATTCTGAAAGCGCTTTGTAAGATAGAAGTTTGCGCAGAATATCGTGTTATGCCTCGAATAAGAAAAAATATTTACCAGCAACTGACGGAATTCGAAAGAGGTAGGATCGTTGACTTCCTAAAATGTAAATTATCTTTCCCGTCACATTGCTCAAAGTCCAACCACTGTAATACAAATATAGAATAAATGGGTTACTGAATGTCATACTGAATGACGTGCAGGATCTCCACGCCTTCTCATGACTAACGCCCGAGAGAAGGACATATTGTGAGGTCGACCCTACCAAACCGTACAACCACACGACAGACAATTAGTCAGGAAATGGGTATGTTTGAAGTACACCCAGTATCCTCTCGTACGGTGAGAAGAAGCTTGCAGCAGCGTGGAGTGTCAGCACAGCGATCATTAATTCGGATTCCCTTGACAAGGCAGCATAGAGGGAGATGGCGACTCTGGTGCACCGAACGACAAAACTGGATACAGGAGTGGCACAATGTAGTTTTTCAGATGAGTCCCGGTTCTGCGTACAGTATTCTGATGGTCGTATACGAGTCTGGAGACCACTCATTACCTGCTTGCATTCGATATCGGTATAGAGGCCCTGCAGCTGGTTTGATGGTTTGGACAGCCATTGGGTACACGATACGCACATCTCTATTTTGATCGACAATAATTACAATGCAGATCGGTACATTTCTGACATCTTACGTCCAGTGGTTGTGCCCTAACTTCGAATTATGCTAAACGCTACCTTCCAACGAAATAATGCAAGACCATGTGTTGCACGACCGTGTGTTCCTCGATATACAGGATATTCAATTGTTACCCTGGCTTGCACGGTCTCCAGGTCTGTCACCCAATGAAAACATCTGGTCATGAGTTTCTGAGAGATTTCACCCCCCTCCTTCTGCAACTAATACGGTTGATCAAATGTGGCATATAATGGAGGCAGCATGAAATGAGTTACTTGTTTCTGTCATCCAAGCCCAATTCGACTCCATGCCTAACCGGATAAGGACCGTTTTAGTGGTCTGGGGTGGCAGCTGTTTCTTTTAAATTCACACTCCTATAAGCCTACCAGCTGCTTTTAAATTTAATCCTTGTGTCTTCATGCCATACTCTTTACGTACAATAAATATCTTTTTTGTATTTGCTTTCCTTCCTGTTGTAGCAATTTTAATAGCCCACAATATAGTTTGCGAAACAACTGGTAGCTCTATAACTGATTGCATCTTGGAACGAAGCATTGTGAGATCCGCGAATGTTTGCCACACGATCCTTCGATCCTCTCGCCTTGCCGTCTTCCTGATAGCTCCAGACTCGGTTATCTGCACGTGGTACCATCTCATGTACACTGCTCCCCCCATGTTCTGACGGCACACTAGGAAAGATCGACCTGGCTAGTTAACACGGCCCGTCAACTAGTCTGTGGTTTTCATGCCGATGATCCTTCCCCTCTCAAATTCCCTTAACAGATAGAAATGTCTTCACACGTTTATCTGGTATTCCTCGCTTACTTAAGTCATCCTAGAGTTGGAAAGTTATCATTCGCTTATGAATATTCCCAGCTGCACTGGTTTATGCAGGATCCACTTCCTGATTGCAGCGCCATTGCATGGTGTGTGGACTTGCACATTGGTACCAAACTTAGATCATTTTCATATCGGATTCAACTACTCTGTAAAATGTCACAATTGTAACTCCCTTCTTTGTGCGCTATTTTCAATATTACCGAGTGTATTTATTTGTGTTAAATAGGGGCCAACATCCTTTGTTGCTCAATATTCCATGAAACCATTCAATCACTCAACTGAAGTGCAGTTTTGGTTTTTTCCTTTTCATATAACATCATTAGGCACAATATTTCCTTACATTGAAAAAAATACATATATTCTTAATTAGAAAAAAAATGCCTCGATTTTTAAAACAGCTTATCGCCCAAATTATGTTTCACTTCGGAAATATAGTCCTCGAAAAAAAATGGGACACGTTTATTTATTTTTCTAGTTCTCAAATCGCAGTTAGACAAAATTAGTATAATTCTTAATGTCTCAAAAGGAATTAAATTCTGATATCAATGAATTAAGTATATTAAATATTGAAAGTAATAAAGTTCCAAAAATAATTTTATCAGAATTAATGCCGTTTTACCCTCTCGAATATTTTTTCTATTATTAAAGTTAGTATAATACCCGAAGAAAAACGTTACTGATACATAATGATCTTTAAGAAGAATAATTTATAACTTACGTTTACAATTTTTGCCCTCTTGTTTATATCCTTTACAGCAAAAAAACTCTGCTTGCATTTGATTTTCATATATCGTTCTATATGCCATGTAATAATATGTTCTGAAAAAATAAAGAACAAATTTTTGTATATTTAGAGATGTGCATGTGGATATTCTTTCAAAAAAAACTCTAAGATATGAACCTTTCTTTACAGAAAATATTAGGTCAGAATGCTTTTCACTGATTGTTTGATTTTCTGGGATATAGAGTAATAAAGGCTCTAATCCCAACCAGAATGATTTTGCATTTATGTCTTTATTTGAGCTTCTTTACGGTGGCTGCTTATTTCTGGCTGACATAAGATCTGCTCACCAGAGCAGCCAGTAAGCTTCGTAATTTCGAACCAGGGTCAGAGTACTGGATCCACAATTTAACTGACAACCCACTCTTCTAATCAACGCCTGTTGTATTAAATATGTAGATGTTCCAAGTCCTCTCATTGGCGTAGTGTAAAACTTTGGAAATGAGTACCTAGATGTTGTGACGTCCTTGTCACCTAATCGTGGTTCAAAATTCTGAGGATCGTCGCCACCTGACCACTACACTGACTCTTTCCCTTTTACCTGGGATTTTCCTTCAAACTTCCCTATTGTTGAAGCGAGACCTATTTGGCTGAAGTCCGTGTGTGGAAATCCTTACTTGCATTTCAGGCTCAAGTCCTGTATTCTTACGGCTCGTAAAATTACCCAACACATTTCTCAATTGTTTCAACTTTTTATTATATTTCTTAATATTTCAATTTTTCCTAATGCTTAGTTATAATTGTATATCTTGTATATATGCATATATTTTTGTCTAATACTTTATTTTTTGTTCACGAGTTTGTGGATGCTTTTTGTATTGTACCATTTAGTCTATTATATATCTGATTTCTACAAGAAAATTCTTACTGTTTATGTTTTTTTCCTGTCATGTACATTTTCTGCTCTGTAAATATATTGTAAGCTTTATTTACTTTTGATTTTGAAATTTTGTAATATTTTACGCTCTTTTGTCAGTAAATGCTGAGTGCTGAAGTGATTGTCTCCCCTGAGGGCTGGTTTGTAGCTCTAAACCCCTTTGAGTAAGCTCGATCCCTTTGGGCATTCTGCCAATAGCTCTGCCAGTAGATTTTTAAGTAGATGTTAATAAACCTTCTCCAGATAAAGACCAAAGTGAGACGTCAATAAACAATTTTATCCTACCACTCAAACACGAGGATTTTAAACCCCTACAAATTTAATGTGCATCAATCCTTATTCCTGATGATTTTCTAACGGAATCAGGACTCGAATACGTGGCTTGACGGAAACAACGCAGACCAAGAGATTGATACCATGACCATTAGATAACTATAATAGCCACATTGCTTCTAATACGATGTTAATTAACAATCAATAATTTAATCAGTCAAGTTACTCCAACTGTTTACTTGAAATCCTTTGATATTTTGCAATTATAATATCTATATTTTTTATATCGAGAGACAGAAGAAAAATGAGTCAGGCTAAAAGAGGTAAAAAATTGGTTTAACTGATACAACTCAGTGGAAAATATAAAACAGCCTTAGTTACAACAAGCGATATGTGTATAATACATAAACAGAATAACAAATTAAGTTAAACGGCAACGAAAAATAATGCACAACAGCATCACCAGGATGTGAAAAATTTTATTGAAACTTTTAGCACTTCAGGTTCAGCCTAGGGGCTTAAAGAGTTTAAGGTATGCACATGTTCAGGTAAAGTAAAACTTTAAACGAGGATTGAATACAATTGTATTCATCCAATTAAATATCAGTTTTAAAAATAATTTTCTTAGTAAAATTATAAGAACATTAATTTAATAGTGTGTATGTAAAAATTTAAGCCTTAAGAAGTGATTTCACTTTAAGAGCTAATTACTGAAAAACTATCAAGAGGATGAGTAAGGTGAGTAAAACTAATTAATCAAGGAACAAGAAGTATATGATTTGAATTTTGCGAAAAGTTCAGCGAAAGATTTTCACCTCCTTTTGGTGTGAGATAAGAATGAGGGATTTGAGTGACCGATAAGAAAGTTCCCTATCGTCGCATAGTTAGATTTGTGTTGCTTTGGGTAACATTTTGAAGCTCAGTCTCGCTCCACCACTACGAGCCAAAAATTATTAATTCTAATAAGTTTATCTAAGTCAATTTGTTCTCCTTCTCGATACGCGTCTCCTCGATTGGCTGACAACTTCTTGATACTAACCCTTCCCCTCAGTAGCCACAAGTGGTCAATTGACTAAAACTGAATGAAGCAACTTGGTATTAGATAGTGAAAAATTTTACTGAAAGCCATGATTTAACTAGTTTTTTTTTTTTCTGAAGATAAAAATCGCTTTCATTGTTATCTTTTAAAAGCCAGCTCTTGATTATTCACATTTTTGTTATTAAATTTTAGGCTATGTAAATTTCCGAAATCTTGCTGCACAGCATATCCTGATAGGGAAAGCTGTGCGACTAAATGCTCTTACAACACTGTCAACATCATTTTGGAACTGACCGCGGAAGAGAACTCATGGCAAAAACCAATTATTCTCATACCGCCGCTATCGGAGATAATTTACTTTAGTTGATAAAACTACTGAACCATTACAAGAAAAGAATGCATACAAAGAATTTTATTGATTTATCTTTGTTGTAGCCTATATACACCTCTTTTAGTTTTATTCGGGGTACAATTTTCTGTTTTTAGTAGGGAGGCACTCCGGGTATTTTCTATTTTATTAAAAAGAAATATCTGGTCATTTCTTAAATAGTAGTTTATAAAAGAAATACCTGAATACTTTTCTGAGACCTACATTTCTCAAATACCAGAAAACATTTAAATCTGTCTCAGAATTACATTTTGTGATCTCTCTAATAAATGTGAGTTTTCGCTGCATTATGTATGTCTTTCTCTTAGATATTTAAAAAGAGTAAAGCCAAGCACATATCCCTGTGGAATCTGCTTCTATGTTTCTGGGGGCAAAATAAGTATTATTTACTTTAACTGAGAAATGTCTATTAAATAGGTAAGAGTTGATTAGCTTACTTGATTAGAGGGATAAACGACTTTGAATTAGTTTGTAGCACAATCCTGAATGTAACTCGGTTGAAGGCATTTTAGATATTGAAACAAACTCTTGCTATGGATTTTCCATTCTTAAACCCTGTTTCAAATATTAAACTACTCTAATACGTTTTACATTTGTGGATGAAATTCATTTCTGTAGTCATGTGGTTCTTGAATTAAAATAGATAATTATTTAGATGAATGTTCAATAGCAGTACAATTATTACTTCCACCAAATTTGCTTGAGGTGGGAGGTGAAAGTCAGTAGTCCGACACGAATTTGGTCTTTTACTGGTTTTGGTATCGAAAGGACTGCAGCAGTTTTCCATCATTGTTCCAGTATAATTTCTTACAATGCTGGTAATTTGAAAAATGTACATGATGAGAAAGCTCTTAAGGTATGTGCCTACCAAAAAAATCACCGTTTTCGTGAAAATTTTCGAATGTTTCTTTATTATTTTTTTACTAAAGCGAACATATTTACGATATCAAAAATGGTTTGTATTTGTTTCTAGGAGTTCGTTAATGCATTAATGTAAATATATGTAAGTATGCAATTTTTTCAGAATCATTAAAATTTTTATTAGCATTTATTATTTTATTAGCACTGCGATTTTACTTTATTTTATTTATATATTTATTTTTCTTATTATATTTATTATTTATTTTAATTTATTAAAGAAAAGTCTCATTTCTTAAAAATTAAATTTGAAAAATAAATGAAAAACTCTCATATATTCATATGAAATTCTACCACAATGTACTGTATATCTCTAAACATGTTGTGAGCCTCAAACATAGTTTTTAAGCGTATAACTATTTATTTTGGAGCTATTTTTATTTTAAAAAGTGACACTTTTTTTTTCTGCAAAATCATGTTGCGTTTGATGTTTGGTATAACTGAGTAAGAGTAAAAGATAACTGCATATTTTTCTACTTCACAACACAGATATATATATATTAAATACATTGTTCAAAGAAAAAGTGAAATACATTAATTAGAATTTGTTACACAAACTTTAGCGTAAATGTCAATTTTTACTAAATTTTAAGCACATTTGGCCAAAATTTGAAAAACAAAAAAAGGTCATTAAAATGACTCGTTTGATATTACAATTTTATAGACCATTGTAACTAAAAATATAAGTGTTTTACAAAAATTTCTTTTTTAAAAAAAAATGTCCTCCGAAAGTAGGCACAATTAGCAATTTCGTCTTTTTCTCGTGTATTTTAATCTTAATTATAGCTTTGTATTCTGCAATTTTTGATGTCTGTGGAAGGATAGAGGAAAAGGTATCAAAATTATTGTCGTTGACTATATAGCAGTGGATGACATGTGTCCATGCCCTATCTGAACTAATTTAAATCCCACCTAGGAGTCTGAATATAATTTAATCTGAACTAATTATCGAGATAATCAACTAGAACTGCCTATTTATCAGTGTCACTCAGGTGCAAAACTATTTTTGCCATTAAGGGTGGTACAGTAAAGCAAATAAAATAACTATGATTTCAATAATTCTGAGTTGATTTTCGTACAATGACTGCTTTCATAGCAATTAATAAATTTCGAATCCGGCGAAAAATGGATTATATATTGAAAGTTACCCGAAACTATCATAATTACCTGTATCTTGTGCATCTGGGAGGGAGACTGAAGCACCAGGTAGTGTACCTGTATTCTCTTGAGTAAGCCGAAGAGACTTTCTTGGACACCTTGATACTGAAAGATAGTTCAAGAACATTAGTTAGATATTGAGTATTTTATCAATAAATATTCAAAAAACCACTGTACTTTCGCGAATTCTCAAAACACTGCAATGCAAATACCGTGCATAAATTCACGGTTCTAAGTGACCTTTTATACAATTTAAAATATATCTAGATCTTTCAAAAACTTAAAATTATTAGTTAAATAAAAAAAAAAATATTATTCTATGCAACGCCTTTGAAATAAAGCATATCATAATTACAGGAGAATGTGTCATAAAATATGTGTGGTAAATAACATTATTATAGATTTTAATATATATATATAGAGAGAGAGGAACATTAAAATCATATCGTTTTACTTTTTTCTGAATATCAGACTATACTTGCATGCATTTACTCATGAAATACGTTCTTTTACTATAGTCTACAAAAGCTTAGAAACAACCAGTTTTTTTGACACTCACCATTAAAAAAATAAAGGTAAAATATATGATTCATAAAATGATCTTATGTAACTTGCATATTGTATTCTGATTGCATAACACCTACCGTTAAGCATCTTCTATGATCTGGTGGTGTATGTCAGAAAAAAGTATTGGCAGAATTTGCGCGTTTAAGAGCTGCTACAAACGAAATGCTTGAAACTAAATTGAAACCTTCTATATACGTCTTTGACGCAGTGGTGTAGTAGTTATCGCATCATGGATGAACTGAGCCCTTCATCCTTCAGGATATAAATGAGTTCGCCTAGGTAGTTAATCGGGGGTCCAACGTTGGATTTTATCACAAAAATGGAGATTACCTAAACAGACTTCTTATGGCCAAACACCCTTTTAACTTTTTCAAGGAGGATGAGTCATTAGGCTCCATGTCATGTTGGTGTCGTGTGCAAAAAGTGATATCAAAGGAGCCATAATCTACGACTAGATTAGAGTGGGAATAGCACAGATTTTAATATCACCAGTCTCTAAATGAAACCGACTAAAGAAATTCGTTCATCAGATGCAACACAGGAACGAAACCAAATTAACAGAAACGATAACTCAATCTTCATTTCATATTAAAACAGCTACAAAAATAGAAACTTGGTTTCCTCCATGGGAACCTGTTGTCAAGCCGTAATCAAAGTAAAACATTTTCAATTTAAGCTTCGATTGTCTTGGTGACAATTTTTGGGCATCTCTTTTTTCCATGCATTTAAATTTAGTTCTTTACAAGTGCTATTCTTATAACAATTTTTTTATAAAGATTGTTGTATTGTTCACACATTCTTGATTAAATATTCTTTTCATTTATATATAATTTTATTATATTTCTACAAAAAAGAATTATTAGTCATCAAAGCTAAAAAACATATTTATTTTTAAAAGTTTTTTTTTTTTTTTCAATTTTATCCCCTATTATGTTATTTTTTTAATAAAAAATTAGACATCTATACTTTTCACAATTTGTGTAGAATTTTTTCTGCTTGTTGAGCTTCAATTGTTCAGACTAAGTTATTGCCAGCCAAGTCTGGATGTCGGTTACCTGATTAACTAAGAAGGTGGGCACCTTCACTTTATTATTTTCCTCATACCCAATTCATGATTTTTTTTCATTATTAAAGCAAAAGACGAAAAAAAAATTAGGATTGCTTAGATGTTCAACATTAGTTTTGAGACACAAACTTCGATCATTGACTACTAAAGACTCTCAGTGTAGCCAGAGCTAATGCGCGTTAAATCTGTCTGGGCCCAAAGTCCTTCCGTTGGCGTGGTATGGAAGTTAGGAGAGGGGGTGCCTGCTCAGATGTCGTCCTCGTCACTTGACAGAGGTTCAAAATTACAAGGTCCGTCGCCAATAGCTCTCAAGTTGCTTCTAACGCGACGTTAATGAAAACTAAACTAAAACTTCAGACACTAACTACTTCAGAATTTAGGTTGATAGAAGTAGTTTTATTCACAGTGAGCTTACAAACTTTGTTTATCAAATATTTTGGTTTTGTATATTTTTTTGCACAAGTGTAGGTATTTCTATATAGAGATGGCACAAATAGAGCATGATTTGGATGCGAGGGATATTTCTGATCGATATGCATTAAGAAAATCTGATCAATGGACACATTCCTATATCAAATCGAAAAGGAAAGCTGAAAAGTTTTCTTTACCTACAGTTTTGAATATAGATAAAGTGTCAAAATACTAGTTTTTTTTAAATCTTAATAAAGAATTAGTCATACATCGAACGCAGTTATTATCGGAAACACCATTAGATCAATCGATTCCATTTTTCGTACTCAAATTTAACTCGTTCAAACGAATGGTGAATTCTTTAAAAAATACCAAACCTAAGAACTAGTTTCTTTTGTCACGCCGTAACACAAATATAGTTTTCCATTTCATAGGCAACTTGATTCATTTCGTAAATCGCTAATTTTTTTCAATATTTTACCTGCACTCAACAACTCTAATTCTTAAAAAGGAATGACCAAATTACAGTGGAGAATTATAAATTTAAGGAATTCTGGGAACTGGAAATTATTCATTCACTTGGCTCTCGTGGATTTATAGACCTGATGACCGTATAGTGCTATCCTTTTTTAAAGATTTTACGCAAACATTTTCTTGATGTGCCTATTCTTCATTCTATGCAAACTTTGAAAATAAATTGCATATTCTTCTACTAATGTTACATTTTCATCTGTTTTACCTGTAATCGCAGATGCACAGTCACAGTACTTGAATCAGATACATTCCGAATAGACAGAGAAAAATTCCTTCAATATATTTTTTACCCCTCTGATGATTACTTTCTCTTAGAAAGTACGAGAATTCTGACACCTCATCATGATATATCATCTTCCCTACAATCTTTATTGTCTTTAGTAGTAGCAAGTGATCTTAACCAGGAACGCCATAGCGATCTTACTCTATTTTCGACCCTCCTCCTTGTCAACCCATGCTTTCTTTGTTATCCCTTTCTTCATCTTATCACAGATGTACATTTCCAAATATTATTTTTTTTAATTATTGGTAAATTAACAAGTACATGATGCACGCAGCTCTGCTAAATGTGACCCTTGCGCTGATAAAACACTAAACAATCGGTTCGGGCTAACTTACGAGTAATTTTTACTAATTCGTAAAAATCTCTCAATTTAAAGTTATGCCTTTTAAAGTCACTAAAGTAGCTTTATTTTTAATGATATTAAATTTTTCTCATCAGTATATGTAATTCGAATTTCCTATGAAGCTTTATTGTTAGCATTTTCGCTTTCATTCATCGTCATAGCATTAAAATAGCTTTTCTTCTCTCTCAACCTTTTTGAATAGACTTTTCTACTTGATCGATTAACCTTTCTGTAATTTGATGAGAAAAGGGATTGAACAAATAATTGTATCCGGTAAAATTATATTTTTTCAATTTTCTATGCAATGCTTACGGAAAAAACTGCACCAAATAATTCTATAACGCGAAGCAATTAAATACCATGCATAAGAATCGCGATTTACTGACCTGAACGTCAGAAATACATATAATAATAGCACTTGTATTCGGTACCGGTTCTACTGTTTAAAACTACATGTTAAAAGCCAAACATGCACGAAAACAGGGAGCTATGTATAATGTATTAAAGTAAAAAACAAAAACTTTAATGAGTCATATACTATGTCAGGAAATAACTATTTCCACGGCCAAGAATGTTGAATAAATGCAAAGAAATGTATCTCTAATGCTTGTAAATACAATCGTTTGAGAATATGATTTTCTGAATATTTTGATGTCCACTCTTTGTTACTCAACTCTCGCGCCATATCTTAATGCAACACATTAGTCAAAACCTACTGAACTCAAATTCAAGATACGCAAAAACAAAAACGAATTCTTTATTTATTATCACTGTAAAAAAAAAAATCTAATGTCTCTTTCTATAGTCCCATCTCAGCCCCCCCCCCTACTATCCTATTTTATGATTTAAGTAAGAAATTTTATGTTACCGGTTCACTCGTTCATAATTCAAACTCTCTCATCAACAGTAACTATGTAGCTTAATATTTTAAGAGGACCTCGCTTCAATATATAAACTAATATCAGAATTTCAATCCGAATAACACTTCTCTGGTAGAAAATCGTTATTGCTCTATCTCCCTTCCTTTTCCATTAATTATATTTCCTATGTATATCCTTATCTCAAAATCACTTCCCCTCACTTCTATCTTCATATAATTCA
>BMAW01080501.1:47001-120839 GCA_019974015.1 Nephila pilipes
GATATCTTATACAAAACTTAGACAAAATCTTATACAATTGATATCTTATACAAAACTTAGACAAAATCTTATACAAAGTTGATAAACAAAAAAACCCTCGAGGTTAGTGAAGAGAAATCACGAATAGCCCAACATCACAATTTGATTGATAAAGAACATGTTAAAGTCACAAATTCCTCGCTTATAGATTAAGGGCATATTAAAATTGCATTTGTAATATTATTATTGTATTTTTAATCGAAATCTCATAAAGTTTTAAGTTTATGACTTTTCTTTGACCACGTAGCACATGAGCTGGATACGCTTCATTTACATGTATTTCTGTTGTTGATGCTGTTTCTATCCGATCTATAGCCAATGGGTTAAATTAGATTTAATAGACCCAAAACATTCAAAAAGTCAAAGCCAAGTAGGGAACGCTTGGTCAGGTCCTCTTTGGAAAGTTTCGGAAAGAAAAGAAACTCAGAGAAGGACTGTTTAAAGTTTCAATTTCTACAAACAGAGAAGACCTTGTATCTAGTCAGATTAGAGGCATTTCATGTGAACACTTAGAAATCTTGACATAACAGTTTGCTGGACCCGACCACCCTCAAAAACGATAGCCCCCGCTACTTGCCACAATACCAATCGTGTCGAAGAAGAAAGCTGCAAAAGGTCGATAGTAGATTTAATTCTTGAGCAAGTATCTTGAAAAGTTACAGTGATTGAGGTCAAAGCCATTGAAGAACCCTCCTTAACTACGACATGTACTTTTTTGCTTTACCGCCATAAATCTTATATTTGACTACGGAGCTTTATACTTCGGATCCTCCATCAAATAAAATACTGTTATAAAGTGAAACCCACGACTTTTTTCAGTATTTCCACAATTTGATACTTCTACAAGTTGCATTGAATGTCAAGAATCAAAAAGACTCGCTTCACAAATCGGAGGTAAACTAAATATAATTGAAAGGATTTAAATAATTCATGTGAAAGAATTTAAATATTCGCTATCATAATAGATCGAAAAATATTTTTTCGATCTTTTATGAAGCAATCGAAGTATTGTGTAGGGCTGTAATAACAAAATCAACTGATTGATAAATTTTTGCGTGCCAAATTCTCTTAAAGTTCTCGTTTACTAGCTGTTTTGATTTTGTGAAAGGGATGTTTAATCCTATGGTATTTCTACTTTCTTCCTGAAATCTAGATCGTTTTATCTATTTGAATGCAATAGAGGGCGTCTAAAAGAGTAAAAACTAATAAACGTTTCTGCAAAATTGCATCTTTTCCCAGAGTTTTGAATATGTTTAAGAATATCTCATAAAGACTGGAGACCCCTCAAATGAATCCTTTAACTAGGCGTAAAAATATATTTAAAAATCAGAGGGAAAATGTAATTTCGAAAAAATCGTCATTATTTTTTGTTATTTTGGATTGAAATAGGTAAAATGGTCTTGATATTTCAGGAGAGAAAAAGAAATTCCGCAGAATTAACATAACATTCATGGAATCAAAATGGCTCATAGATGACATATTTAAAATCTGTTTGAAAGATTAGGAAAAAGGAAATCGCTGTCTGAATACATATTTTCTTCCGTTTTAAAAACATTATTTCTTGTTAACTTCAATGATTCCTTTGCAGACTTTCTGATATTGAAGAGGTCCAAACCACTATTTTTTTTAAATTTAAATTGGAGGAACACAATAATTCTATGAAAACCTTGATTATATTTTGTTCTTTCAAGGATATTGTATTGCGTTCAAATACAATTATTCTTTGTTTTAGGAAGAAAGTAAAAATTCCATATATAATAACAATATGCTCACAAATTCAAAGAGGATGAAAGATGGGAGCCTTAAGGTGAATGTGTTCTTCTAAACGTTGGAGGAGAGACACGGCCATGGATGACTATAAGAGGGATCTAGCAGAATATTATAAACTTACAAACTTTACGAGAATGAAACTAAAATTACCATACTCCTGATATAACAAATAAAATTTTTAACATACTTTTAAAAATTTGGAATTTAACGTCTTCTGTAGCAATCAGTGATTGATAGTTTATTAACGTCGCATTTAGAAGCAATAGGAGGGTTATTGGTGAAATACCTCGGAATTTTGAACCTCGGCCAAGTGACAAAGACGGCACCTAAGCTGCCATCTCCCCTTCTCTACACTTCCACACAATACCAACGGGGAAACCTAGGGCCTCGACAAATTAAACGTGCCTCAACCACACCACACGGCGGGGCTTTAGTGGTATCCTGTCTGGAACCCGTGACTCGACAGAAACAACGGCAGCCTCAACCATAACCGCAAGATTGCTACGCCCATCTGTAGAAATCAGAAATCACAAAAAAAATTCTCAAATAATTACTCTTTTCATTCAATATATACTCAGTGGGAACGTTGTTATGTATTTATTCGAAAATGACACTGATGAATTAATTTTATTTAAAAAAAAAAAAAAAAAATTTTTACTTATATTTTTTTCAATCACGTATTTATTTAAATATGGACTGAAAAGTATAAAAATAATTATTAATGTAAAATAATATACACTTTATAAAATCTAAAAAAGGGTTTAACTAGGATATCTAGGTAATTAACGATAAATTGTGTACGGTAGCTATTTACTTATATATGAATTTATATAAAAGAAGCATTAATTCCTCAAACTTTTGTAAATTATGTGTATTATATTACACATGAAAAACTATTCTTATACCTTTTAGTCCATCTCTAAGTAAAAGCTTGATTTAATTTTCTTTTTTACTTTCTTTTTACAAATTTGTTTTTCCTTTTAGTGCGGAAATTTAAGAATGAAAAAACAGTTACTTGAGCTTTAAGTGTGTACAAAATTTCAACTCAATGAGACATTGTTAAGTAAAAGGTCTTCCCCTCCACACACACCACCACCACCAAGTCCTTCTCTGTTTGAGCAAGAAATAGTTGATATTGGAGTTACTAAGCGTTTGTAAAATTTTAGCTCGATCGGTTGAAAGAAAAGGGTTTAAAATTTGAGAACAACCTTTAAACTGAAAAAACATATATACAAATGAACATAGCAAATTAAATTAAAAAAACTGATAGCACTCATAGAAATTTTAAACCCAGTAGCGTTAGATATTGATGATATCCTACATATTGTCAATCAATGTATGAGAAGTACATAATTTTATGAAGGCCTTAGGTTTGACTCTTTTTAAGTCCTAAGTTACTTTATTTTTTGAAAAAAAAAAGTTTGGAACACTTTTTATTACATTTCTTTAATCATGAGAAACATCTTATGTTACATTTACAAAAATGTCATAATTTTTTCATTGTTTTTTTTTTAATTCAATTTGAACATCGAGCTTACTTCATCCATAAGAAAGTTGCACTTGTAATGAATAGGCTAAGTTAAAAGAAAAAATTTTGTAATTTTAATGAACTCAATCAAATTTTTATTAGGAACATATAGTACCTAAAAAAAGAATATATAATCCCTTTTTAAACAAAAACGTGTGTGTCATTCATTGTGGAATTCAAAAATCAATACTTTGAGTTTGTTTAGGTTGTTTATATTTCTGGAAAGATTTATTCTTGTGTTCAATAAATGGTTTTAACGTGAACAATTTGGCTGTTTTTGGTTTGGCATCATTTCTATCTTATTCCATGCAAGTTTTGCAGTATCTCAAAAAACCGATTCGTTGAAATATTAAATGAAATCTGTATAATAATTCAATGTAAAAATTAAGCTTGATACTTGGAAGAAAGATATTCCAAATAAACAGGATCAGTAATGCCTAAAATATACAATATTTATATGAATGAAACGCTTCAGAATCCCATCGGGACTCGAGCATCCCGCAAAAGAAATATCCTCAACATTTAATCATAACTTTAGTAAAATATATTAAACATGCATAAAATATGAGAGATTTATTTAAGTGATTAATTAGAGGTCCAGAGCTTGGAAAATAAGCAATAAATCTTATTCCGTACACTTTGAACAAAGTGTTAACAGCTAGATATCTCTGTAAATTTTTACTTCACAAAACGAGCAGTTACTACCATGTAGTTTTGGTAAATGAAATGTTGAAATACAAGTACTTTAAGTCCCAATTGGATCTTTCTGCAAATTTATGATCTATTGAGCAGTTTTGTTGATTAAAGTCCCGTCAGGAAATAAAGGGTTAAATTAATTCTTGTCCCAAAAATTCCTTGAAATCTTGAATGTTCACGATGAATACATGATTTACTTTTCGGAAGTAATATACTAAAGTTGATGTAAAATGTAAAAATAGTTTTATGATTGACCTAATAATGCAACATTTTTTATGGAATCAAAAACGAAATTAATGCCATAATTTGACGATACAAACTAGCTCACAAATTTAATATTTTTATTTGATTCAACTACTTATTTAAATGAGTCGAATATGTGTTTTCAAAGAAAAGATCAATTGATTAATTTAATATTTCTGAAACTATATAATAACGTTTCAGATGAAAGTTAATCTTAATCTTATATTAAAGTAACTTTTTTTTGTATATCGTTTCATTTGCTAAATTCGCTCCAGTAAGCAACGAAAAATATTCGGCCTTGCTGCTAGATTTGATATAGATATTTGGTCTCTTTATTGCCTTTCTTTAAGATGTATCTCGCCAAGGGAAAAATATCAATCTCAAAGCAGCAATACTTTATTTATTTTTTGTTATTTGAAAGCACCTAATTTTGTGATAAACAGTTTTCAGAGAAAAGAAACTGTTGCCGAAGCTTTTGATGAGAGGATTTTGGCAGCTCACTGAGAATTGTAATTACCCATCAACTCGTGAGTATGCCTTACACACAGTTTTACTATGGTAACCTTAATAAGTAATAGTTTGTGATATTACTCCAAGATATTGTGGCACCATATTTCTTATTTTCTTTTTAAGAAATTCAGATTAATCGTTTGTTACTAATTTCCTATAAGAGAAGATAATAATGTCTTTTCCCTCTTATTTTATATGTATAAATGAAGAGGAGTATGTACCAAAAAAAAAAGACTCTAAGCACAAGTTCTGAGACCCTCAAACTAATAAAGATGTTATTAAGTTATTTTGAGCGTCAGGGATCTCTCGGATTAATGCACATTAAACACAATCCGCTGCCATGTAAGAGTAGAAGAAATAAAATGTCGCTAAAACAATCATCTATCTAGTATTTTTTGATAAAATAATTAACTCAATTTTCTTTAAATAACTTAAATCTGCTTTTATTAAATTTTTTTGTTACAAACAATTGACTTACATATGTGGTAAAAATAGCGCACATGTGACCATAAATTTATTTCCTCGAATTAAACAGTTCCTCCTTATTTTAAAGCAAAGGTTCATCCCGCAGACATTCACATTGATTCGAAACTTGTATCATTACTCAATTTATATTACTATTGTAAGCCTCGGCTCATTTAATTTGTGTTTAATAACATTGGACCCCGACTACCGCGTGTTAAAGAGACTTGATTGCATTTCTATCGAGTCAAATGTCGAAGCTTCAGTATCTCAAAACTTGTGTCCATTACCTCATTTATTTCATTTTGATATCTTATTTCTTACGTTTATAATAAAATAATTATGAGTTTTAATAAAGCTTTTAATTGTTCTAGTACACGTAAAAATGTTAACTTTCAATTCTATGGAGAATTTTTCTTCTTCGTGTATTTATAATGTAAAAATATTTTTATGTGGTCCAAAACAACCATTCTTCTTATGCAATTCTGGAAAGCAAAAAAATTGGATATTCCTCAATTAAGTTGTAATAGAACAGTAGGTTCGCTGGCGTGAGTTAATGACTCCGCACACCTACTCTGAGACTAAATCCTAAAATGAATAAAAATTTATATGATCGTGAAGTACATGCGTTTCAACGATGTATTTAATAATGCGTTTTGCTCGGTGTTTGGAATACTTTTGCAGCAATAGGGTATCAAAATTTCAAATATGTTTAGAATAGGTTCAGAAACCAGATTGCAGATGTTGGAATTCAGATTTAGAAAAGGTTTAAAAGCGAGCATGTTGTACAGATTTAGAATAGGTTCAGAAGCGAGTCTGTGACTTTTGTAAGATGAGTAAGAAACTTAAAAACTTTCAATGATGTACATTTCCACAACTCCGCCCCACAATATTAACTAGATAAGCATTAAATATTAGTAAGATTTAGTTGCTTCTTCTGGAACATAGACTTAAGAATTTAGTCTAAGTTATAACTCAGTTGAAGAGTAAACAAATAAAATTTGAAAACCAAAATAATTAATGACGGCACAAAACATCGTTAATAGCAATTTCTTGAGAGGCAACCATCTGCACTCTAGAGTATGGGTACCATTTGCATTCGAGAGTATGGTTACAATTCCGGAGGTAAGTGAAAAATTAGAGTACTATTGTTATTATTAATTTAAAAGCTTGTCTAAATGCACTCTGTTTTAAAATCATGATTTTCCAGCGCTTCAATTCTTTTCATAGGTCAATTTTTAGGCCTTATTGAATCGGATATTATGGTTTTAAAAAGAATTTTAAAAATAAAAACTATTTCAAAATAAACTCTCTATTTACAGAAAGTTTTCATTTGACTTGAAACCCATAAAGCGTTTAAATAGTTCACTGTAATAATCATTCGTAGTTTTGAGACTGAACTAAAAAAAATTTAACAACTAATACCTGCTGAAACCTACTCACCTTAGCTCTTTAACGCAGACTCCTATTCCCATAGGATCTACGTTTGGGATAGCAATTGCAGTTACTGATGAGAAAACCATACAAAGAGTTACCCACATCATATTTCGCTTATAACTTGAATGCTTAAGTAAGATTGGCACATCTAATGAGAAGAAATAATAAAAAAAATCAGAAAAACCATTTTCAGAAGAAAAACTGTATTGTTAATAGTTAACTGTCAAAAACGCGAGAAATCTTGAAAATCTTTTGAAGTTTCCCTTGCAGCTGAATAAAATTGATAAAACTATTAATAGCTCAAATGCAACTAAACTTTAATGTATTAATTAATTGACAGAGATAAGGGTTAATCAATAAAATTCCGTATACCATGTAATTTATACCACAACAACAATAACCCTAAAATAAGAAATTAATTTATTTAAGCACTTTGAAATATTTCCTCCTTAGTTCTAATTTTGATTTCAGAAAGAGAAAATACACACTTTTCATATCCTTTTAACTTAATTATTACTTTTAATTACCGAGCGCTTGATATTTTTGTACTCAGAATATTAGAAAATGTGTTAGAAAAAAATGCATTCGTACTTGAAACAGAACACATTTATAAGTAATTATAAATATAAGTTAGATATAATAAATATACGTTTTAACTGGGTTATTCTCTCAATAGAATTATCATTAGATTAGAACATTTTCTTTTAAATTATTCTTAGTAAAACTTTTCGATTATTAAAGAATTAAATATTATTTAATGACACCGTTTTGAGTAGTGCTATCAATCTTCAACCTTATAAAATAAAAATTCGAAAGGTAATTAACTTTTTTTAATCAGATGTTGAAAAGTAAGAATAGCTTTTTAAGTTCATTTGGCACTTTTCATTTTCATAACTTATAACTTTGTATATTGATATAAAATATCAACTATAAACAGCCTTTGCTTACAGCTTATAGAGGCTTATATTAAGTTCTAAGATGATTTTTTTTCTAAATTCTTATATAAATTGTGTACGGTAATTAATTTTCGGTATTATTGCTTTAAGTAAAAATTGCCTAAATATACCAGCAAACTTTTTCCAGTACATTTCTCAATAAATTTTTTCACGTATATCTAGCAGTGGTGGTAAGTTACATATTTATTTTTAAGTTTATCAAATATAGTACCTCACTAAAAATAAATAGAAAGCAATTTCTCTTAGAACATCATAAAATGATATGTAGAGTAGTACTTTCGGACGGATTGAATTGGTCATCATCGGTAACATTATAGTTCTTTCAGCAGACAAATATTGTAACTTTAATATACCATATAGTATTCACTAATATTATTGTTATTGAGTGTGTGAGTGAGTACTAGGTTTTATGGCACAAGTACCAGATCCTGTTATGCTGCATCAACAACTGTTTTTAAGACTAAAAGTTTTTTTATGCCAAATAAAAACAATTATTGGGGGAAATAATATAGAAAGATGAAGTTTAAATTTTAATAAGGTATAAAATACAGATTTTTTTTAAAAAAAAAAAAAAACAAATAAGTCACGATGGAGATTTTCCCTTATAAAGGAGCAACGATTCTCTTCCACAAGAACGCTAGAAGTTAAAAGGCCTTACTTAACCAGCCAGGAAAGCTGTCTTTTCAGCCTGATTGGTAGAAGCGCATTCTTCGGACCCACTGGACCAGGGTTCGAAACAACGCTGACGCATCAACGTCACCCAACTACACGCTCTCCCCCTCCTCGGGGTCGGAAAACCACCAGTCCGCCGAAAAGGCATCACAGTTTTTAAACCAGAGGAATTAAAAAAACAAGCAACGATGGTGATGAAAAACCGTACATACAATTAAATTATGTACGGGTAAAGCGTCTGGGAGAAGGAAGATCATAATGTTAAAAAAACACGAAATCACCAGGTGGCGCTTTTATCGCGAGGGACAGGGAAAATTTCCCTGAGAGAAAAAGGGGGAAAATATAGTACGCGGTTTTTCAATCTACATTTTCCCGCCGGGTAATAAGAACCATTTTTTTTTTTTTTTTTTAAAAAAGGGGAAAGTTTTTTTCTTTTTCATTAATGGTTAATTGTTTTACATAAATATTGTAAAAATACTAAGAAGTAACTTTTCTTAACATTTACCTCTATCATTTTTTAAAAAGTAGAATAACTGATTTTCTCTTCAATTTCCGATTAAGTTAGATTTTTGGTATACGATTGTTCTAAAATTGAATGAGTATAAAATCATGTAATTTCTATTTCCGATGTTCCCATGATTAAAATGTTAGGAAAAATACTTGGAAGTGTTTTTACAAATTATATTCTTCCTTTCTGAATTTTTTTGTATATGTTGTGAAAAGAAAAATAATAAATTTCTAGGTTTTAATATTTCTAATCATTGACCTCGTTAATCAATTTAAAATATATTTAATTCGATAGGTACTTGCAGAATATTGTGGAAAAGGAAGTTCTGTTACTTCATGAGTATTTGGTATTATTAAAACTTATTTTAATATATACATTAAGTGTTTGTATTTTGTCTGTTATCGGTTACTCTGTATTGCTTAATTTAATCATGGATAAAACTTGTTTCTTGTGCGATAAGTCCTTTTCCTCAGCTTCAAACTTACGACGACATGCAAGACTATCACACAATGTAGAAAATAAGGTAAGCACATGTAAACAGATAAAATGTAATGTATGCAGTGAAGAATTAGTTTCCATGAAGGGGCTTTGTTGGACCAGGTTGAATCGACACATAATATTGCTATAGAAAAGGAAACTAAGAAATTCGACACTTATGAAGCTTTCAAGATATGGAAAGAAGATGTTGAAAGACAAACAACTGCCTTGTACGTAAAGAATACTGGAAGTAAGTTTAACAATATGAAAAAACGTACTTTTATTGTCATCGCAAAAGGTTTTTATAATGCGAGGGGTGATAAGAAGAGAACGATTAAAATGGCTGGCAGTAACAAGATTAACGGAAACTGTCCATCAAAGATGAAAGTACGTGAAGACAATGAAAACCAAGTATATGTGGAATTTACAAAAACTCATTTAGGACATGGAAAAGATTTGGGAAGAAAGCAAATAACAAGAGAACAAAAAGATGAATTAGCAAGAAAACTGGAGAAGAAAATTCCAATTGAAACCATCTTGGATGAGATCCGAGATTCATTTATTGATAAATTAGAAAGGATCCACTTGGTAACGCTGAAGGATCTGCTGAATTTAAAAGCTGAATACAGCATAAGCTCTGAAGGTATTATGGATACTAATGATGTCGTAAGTGTAGGCAAGTGGGTCCATAGTTTACAAGGCAGAGAAAATTCTCCAGTTATTTTGTTAAAGGACCAGAACATTTATGATGAAGATTTGTACCCTGGATTGAAAGCTGAAGATTTTTTGCTTGTCATAATGAACAGTTGTCATAGAGAAATGCTAAACGTTTATGGTAATGACACCATATGCTTGGATTTCACGCATGGGATGAATGCGTATGGATTTGATTTGGCAGCAATTTTAGTTTTAGATGATAAGAGAAAGGGTTTTCCAGTGGCTTTTATTTTAAGCAATCGGCAAGATTCTAAAGCACTGCCTCTTGCATTTGTGGCGATTAAGGAATATGTAAGCATTTCGCCAAAAGTTATGATGACGGACGACACAGAATCTTTTCTTAATGCATGGAGGACAGTTTTTGGTGTTTCTGAAAAAAGACTGTTGTGCACATGGCATGTGGACAGAAGTTGGAGAAGAAATATTTCAAAATTAATTAAAAGACCAGAAAATCAGGTTGAAGCTTACAAGGTTGTCCGATGCTTGTTAATCGAAACAGACGAAGAAGCTTTCAGCATAATGTTAAAAGAAGCTTTGAAGATTTTCAGCGAAAAAGATGAATTGAGAGAATTCGGGAATTATTTCGAACACATGTATTGTAAACGAACTGAAGCATGGGCATATTGTTATAGGAAGTGGCTTACAAATATTCACATTGAAAGTAGGCACTGGACAATTAAATATGTGTATCTGCAAGGAAAAAAAGGGAAAAGGCTTGATAGAGCATTATTTTATTTGATGAAATTTGTTAGAGATAGAGTTTTTGATCGACTCATCTGTCTGGAGAAAGGCAAAATATCGTCAAAAATAGCTCAGCTGAGGAAAAGGCATAAAGTTGACCAAGAATTAACTAGTTTATGCATTCGAAAGAATGAAGAAGAGTGGTCTGTTGCATCTACAAAAAGTAATGAGATTTATATATTGAAAAAAAAAAGTTGCATGCTCCGACGAATGTACCTTAATGTGCAAAGAATGCAAGCAGTGTTTGCACAATTTTACTTGTACATGCATTGATAAGGCAGTTCAGTGGAATATGTGCAAACATATCCATTACATTTGAAGCAGAAATTTAAATGAAATTAATATTGCTGTTCCAGGAGACTAAGGACTTTCTGTACATTCCCCTATAGTAGATGAAGAAGAAATGGTTATTTGTGAAGATAGAAAATTTTTGGAAAAAGCAACGCTTGTGGATAATTTGAAGGCCACAACTACAAGAAAGAAAACTTCCAAGGAAGAATTTCAAAAGAAATGCAGGGAGCTGACCAATAAAATAAACAAAACACCACCAGAACAATATGATAACGTTTCAAGATTGCTACAAAATACTTTGGATTCACCACATTTTTTCCCTCAAGCAAATGAAGAAGCTGTACCAAAAAATGTGAATAAGGAGCCCCCAAATAAAAAGATAAAGACTCAAAGATATGTTTTAACAAAGAAGAAGACTGCCCAGAAAGCCTCGATTACATTTAGGAAACCAACACAAGAAGAGTGCCAAAGCATATCATCCAGTCTGGTTTTGACAGCAAAAACAAAACAAGTATAAAAAGTGTTAGTGTAAATTATGGAAGAATTTGATTTAAATGTTAATTTGTTTTTAGGTTTTCCTGCATATATGCGATGATTTTCTTTTTTTTATTGCGGGTTATAGATTATAGTGCAATATTGAATTCCTGATTAACTATCATAGAAGCCATCTAATACTTATGTATTGAATTTTTTAGCATAATGTTCCTTTTTATATTATAGGTAGTTATAGTGCAATATATGTAATGTTCCTTTTGATTATAGGTAGTTATAGATAATTTTGACGTAAAGTTCCTGATCCACTAAAAGGCATTTAAAAACTCTTTAATTTATATTTTTGGCTAATATGCAATATATATATATACTCTATATGTATATATATATATATATATATATACATCAACTATGATGTTTTTTCATTGAAAGTTGTTTTTTGATCCTTAGTCATAACTAGAATTCCATGAAAATCAAGAAGGCATTTATAATTGTTAATTTAAATAAATAAAATAAAAGAATACAGTTGACCTTTTGTGAATGGATAACTGTTTAAAGAATAAGCTGGTTATGTACATAAATTTAAAGTATGAAGTTTTCATCAACGAATGAAGCAAAAAGTAAACATTTCTTACTTGAATTAACTAACAAACTTAAGTTTCCAATCACCTACTTGCCTATTAAAACTATCAAAACATAGTTCAAACTTGTTAAATGTATTCTAAATATTGCAAATGGTTTATAAACAAAAGCTTCATTTTATTTTAGCAATAGTTGATTTTGTTCCCTATCCCGAGGATATCCATTTGTAGAGGTTCAACTGTATTCACTTCTCTATGGCTGCTACCTTGACGTGGTAGAGAAACGTTAATTTTTGTTAAGAGGAAATGTCATTTTAAAATGAACTTAATTTTGTAATTTCTTGCTCAAGTAACAGGCCGAAGCAATTCGTTTTAACAGGAGATTAAAGACCTAAAAGCTCCAATATCCATCCAACGTTTACACTTATCTTTATTTCATTAATTGCAATACATTTTTAAAAATTACTATAGAAATTATATAATCGAAGAGAAAATAGAATGCTGAAAGATGACACATTTATATTCACAAATAAATAATACTCGTGTAATATATGTCAGTATTTGTCAAAAAACTGTCAAATGTGAAAATGTATTTATTTTTTACATGTTAAAAAAGTTTGTAGCATAATTTTTTTATTATAAAGATTTTGTTTAATTCAAATACTAGCTGGTGTTTTCTATAAGGCTAGATGATTTATAATTTTAGTCTTTTAGAGAATGTTTGTTAGTGAATTTTTGTAGTACATTGTATTAACATAATTATGCTGATATTGTGGATGAGGAATTTTTAATTCTATGTGTGTATATATATTCAAGTTTTGTTTGAAATAAAAAATTTATTTTGTACATGGGATTTTTAACTATACAATTACATTACACACTTAACAGTAGTTAATAGAATAGAACAAACATATATATATGGGGATGACGTATGTTGATAACCGTCAAATTTTTGAGAGGCAAAGAACGACTC
Source organism: Nephila pilipes (assembly GCA_019974015.1). Taxonomy (NCBI): domain Eukaryota; kingdom Metazoa; phylum Arthropoda; class Arachnida; order Araneae; family Nephilidae; genus Nephila; species Nephila pilipes. The sequence goes on from BMAW01080501.1 coordinate 60,095, forward strand.
ATTTTACTCAAACTAAACATTTACAAATTTAAAACATAAGCGAATGGAGAAAAGATCGTCTGCTTTTGTCCTTCAATTCTCCTTGCAGCTCCACAGTCAAAAATGTTGTCAAAAGATGACGTGGGCAGCCGCCACATGTGGTGACCCGGACGTGATTTGAACACGCAACCTTCTGATCTGGAGTCAGAAAACAAGCTCTGACTTGCCATAAAGGAGATTGGCTGGATGTGCTTCCTCTTGTCCTGTTGGGTCTCCGGACGGTCTTAAGGGAAGACCTGAACGCCTCAACTGCAGAGTTGGTCTATGGATCAATCTTCGTCTTCCTGGACAACTTTATGAGGAAAGAAATATCAATAGATGTCCGGACTACGTAGCAAAGTTACAAAGAATGATCAGAGCTATCAGTCCTGCCCTTCCTCTACGTCACGGCCCGCAAAGAATTTACATTCCCAAGGATTTGGAAACATATAGTCATGTCTTCGTCCGCCGGCCTCCATTCAAGAAACCATTGCAGATGCAATATGAGGGTCCCTTCAAGGTGGTCCGTCGCCTTCCAAAAGATTTTATTGTCCTTATTAAGGGTCAAGAGCGCCTCATTGCAATGGATCGATTGAAACTGGCATTCATTTTGGGAACATCTGATGAGCCAGTGGAGCATGAACAACCAGCATATCAAACAAGATCCAGTAGGAGAGTAAAGTTTCGTCTCCCTTCGTGAGACTGGAGGGGGAGTCATGTGGCGACTGCCTACGTCATCTTTTGACATCATTTTTGACTGCGGAGCTGCAAGGAGAATTGAAGGACAAAAGCAGACGTACGATCTTTTCCCCATTCGCTTATGTTTTAAATTTGTAAATGTTTAGTTTGAGTAAAATGAGTCGTTCTTTGCCTCTCAAAAAGGACAAGAGTAATATCAAGAAAAAATCGTTTGCTTTTGTCCTTCAATTCTCCTTGCAGCTCCGCAGTCAAAAATGATGTCAAAAGATGACGTAGGGAGCCGCCACATATATATAATACATTTTTATGAACTAATCATGATAGCCTTTCAAGTTACCATAACTTTAAAAGTAAATACAAAATTGAATGTAAAATAACTAATTAAAAAATAAAAAGTATAGATTATATTTACCCTTGTCTAAGACTTGATTTATAAAAATGACTGTGATGAAGTTATACAAAATATTAATTACAAATTATTCAGTTTTATTTATTTATTTACAATCAAAAGTTGCATTGTATTTTCAGATACTGATATCTCAGGTTGCCAGATTTTCCAAGCAAGCACTGATAATTTGATTTCTTTAAAATATCTCATTTTAATGTAAAGCCAATTACACTGTGGGATTCGAACCAACATTATGAATATTCTTTCTATCCTTTGGTTAAATAGTTGTAATTAGCTAACATGTTAATATTGGTACACACTGTTTACATTAAATATTCATCATGGAGAAATATTTGTTGCATCTTCAAAAAAAAATCTTGGATTAGTATTGAAAAAGAAACTACAAATTTTATTTTAAAACTGAATAGATTTTTTAGGTTCTCACCATTTACTTTTCACAGCAGTTTAGAAGAAGAAAAATGTCTTGTAAATTGGTTGCCTTTAATTTGTTTATTCATTTGAAAATTAATTTACCTCATAAAATTTAAAAGAAACGCTTCAATTTTTTTTTTTAATAAACACAAATATTTTTAAAAAAAACTAATTTTATACCATTACTAAGTTTCTCAGAAAACCAAGAACATGTAAAATGTACAATTTTTCCTAATTTCTCACTCATTGAAAAAATGTATGTATGAAAAGTAAATTTTCTGCAGAAATATATATATATTATCTTACAGTACCTACTCTCCAACAGTATTTATCTCTTTCATATTTTTAAACAAGATGAATATTTCTAACTTTTTTTTGCACTAATTAGAATGAATTGTTGACAGTTTTGGATTTATATTACAATCATTAGTGCGCAACATATAGAAGTACTAGCATACAGCATGTTTCCTTTATAAAAAAATAAGTGCAGGAAAGTTAAATTTCGCATACAACCTGACTGCAATGTAAAAAAAGGGGGGGGAGGATATGAAATTTTTTTATTATAAATATGAAATTTATTTTTTAAGCAGTAATCAACTTATAGCTATTACTTTCATGAAGTGCTTTTTAATTATTTTAAAACCGTTTTCCCTTATAAAAACAATGAAATTATAATACATACTCTTTTATTTATAATGAATTGACATGCATCTCTTTTTTTGTAATGAATTTATCTGCATATCTTTTTTTCTTTCCCTCGCCAATTTCGTATGGTAATTAAAACAATCATTCCAAAAAATTAAGCTGCAATCCAACTTTAGGAAAGGTGAAAAAAATGTTTAATTAATAAAAATGAAAACTATTACAAATTTCATAAACTAACGATACAATTTAAAAACTAAATAATTCAAAAAGCATGTAATTAGAAAATTGTGATTTCCTTAAACTTCTTTAAAAACTGATGGAAGTCTTGTTGCATCAAGAAATGTCAAATGTTATTCCTTTCCTTTGATATTCAAAACATTAGCATTATAGCTGCCCAATTGTACAGTGCGATCTCGGATTCTTCCTATCCGTTTCAAAGTTGAGCTCGGATTAATGTCCAAATCCCTCTTTTTCCCCTATTGAAATATCCCTACTCTCTTATGATCGTCCTGCTCGCAGACGTATGTATGTACGGGACATGGCAAGAACATATGGGAGCACTCTCGCCAAACAAAAAGTGCTTATGTATGATTGGTTTATTGTGAGTGTTTATGGCGTAAGAGCCAAATCTGGCTATGTTGCGGGAAGTATTCATTGATAAAGCCACAAGTTATAATTTTTTTTTTTTTTTTTCAAAATGAAATAAAGATAAGAAGTTAGATTAAAAAATAATTGGCAAAAAAACTTGATAAAAGTTAAATAGTTAAGAAATTTTAAATACGATTTAAAATTCCAACTTTGCATAAAAACGCAAGCATAATATAGTCGGGGTCCCCCCCCCCGACACACACACCAAGTCTGACAAGTGTACAGTGTAGAACAGATTAGTTTTTAAGGAAAGGGTGATGGTGAGGATGAAACTCCGGAAGTACAATTAAAATGTGGTGAACGATGTACGAAACATAGCAAGAAGGTCACTCGGGAACAGTCTCACCAAATAAAAGGTGTTTTTAAGAGTAAAGCGAGTATATCCATTGCAAATATGAGTCAACTTGTACTCTCTCTTCGCAATGCAAAAATTAGTCCATGCTCCAAATACAGGCTTCCTCGAGTAAACCTTATTGTGGGTCTGGGGACTGACTCCACACAACTTTGAAGAACAATACAAAATACAGTGAATCTCTCATTATTTAGGTATGGATCTGGATTTTTAGTTTAAGAGAAATTTACTATTGAGATGTATTTTCATCTACACACACAAACACATAACACACATCGAATATTTTTTTTAAAAGGAGAAACGAATTGAGAGAGTATTTGAGTTTACTAAAGATGTCCACGCGTAACGTTAATGAATAAGACCCAAAATTGGAATGCTTTTTGCGGTAAAAAAGCGCTTGAACATTAATTTTATATTTTGGCCAAGCTATCCTTTAGCGAGCAGCTTATTTTAAATTCTTACTCATTTCCATCTAAATTTATCCTTTTTTCTGGTGTAAAATATGTTACACGTTTCGTTTTTAATACTGGAATGCTAAATGGTCTTTAAACTTTACATCTTCAGATGAAAAATTGCATATTTTTGTGGATTTTTATTGTTAATAAATTTTGTGGATTATTATTGTTAATAATAATATTGTTGCGATTTTGGTATTTAAAATTTGTTTATAATGTTAAATTATGTCAAAATTACTATTCTGCTTGAAAAATTGTACAGGATTAATGTTTATTGCATGTAAACATGTGAATTAGATCAATTGCTATGGGACCTTGTAAATAACATGGGGCTCTTTGGGTATCTCGCCAAGGCGAGATATCGTTTAGTTGGCGACAGATTTGGCAACTTATTTTGTAGTCAAATTTGTCGCCGTCGCCAAATTTGGCGATATTTGACCGGTTCCGGGCGGTTCTCCTATTTTCTGGAATGTTCTACCACTTTCGCCGTGTCTATAAAAGGCATACTGAAATGCAACGTGGAGTTGTGTTTTTCGTCTTATTGGAATGAGTGCTGAGAGTAGGAGTTTGCCCTTAGATTGCACGCATAATCTTGGTTACTCTAACGGCTCAAATAGCACTTTTTAGTGCTCACCGCATATTTTTCTTACTACTTTTTCTCTCTGACTTAACTGTTTACCGACCATGGACTTGAATTTTGACCATCAATATAACTCGGAACCTAATGAAGATACCTCATCGAACTTCTCTTCCATATCATCCAGATCTGAAGACGAAAAAACTCCATGCCAAAAACGACAAGGAATTGAAAAAGACATTGCCTCCTACTCCACCAGAAAAGAAGCACAATCATCTTACCTGGTCCAACTTAAATTTCGTGGCACAGATTCAAATGATTCACTTTTTATCAAAACGCAGAAAAATATCGAAAGATACGAAAACAAGCTTCAATGACTGGAAAGTGAGTATGCTACTTTAGCGCCTTGCGCGACTGCTGGCTGCCCCATCCATTCCACCCCAAATATCCTCCCTATGAAACGTAAAGATAATCAAGTTTTATCACCCCCTCTAAAAATAAAACATGTAAAAAACCTACACTGACCTCCTCGTCTAATTTAATTTTACCTACTCAAAATCAATTCCAACAACTATCAGACGATGTTACACCCCCAGATAATAATGAAGATCAAGATTCAGATTCAACTCCCAAAATTGTAAAAGCAAAACATTTACCTCCCCCAATTATGCTTAAAATAAGCAAAAATTACAGACAACACCTCAAGGAAATTAGTCCTGAATTACCTAAACTAAGAACTCGTCTTTGCGGCGAGTACATTAAATTATATACCGATACGCTAGATGACTATAGAAAACTTTCACACCTATTATTCACTAAGACTTATGAATATTACGTCATTCAACCAAAAATTTTGCGTCCATTGAAAATTATTTTTAAAGGTTTACCACGAGATACTGAAATCCATGATATCCAGGAAGAACTAATTGAACTTGGATTCGACCCAATCAGGATAAATCAACTTACAGACAGGCGTACAAAAATTCCCCTTCCAATATTCTTAATAACACTACCTAGAAACGAAACCAGTAAGAAAATCTATGAAGTTAACCGCATATGCTATATATCTATTACAGTTGACGAATACCGAAGTAACAAAGTCACTCAATGCTTCAACTGTAATCTTTTTCATCACAGTTCAGATAATTGCCATATGATCACCAGATACTTAAAATGCTCAGGCGCCCACGCAACCAGAGACTGTAACATCGAAGAAAAAATTAAAGAAATAAAATGTATTAACTGCAACGAAATTGGACACTCCGCCTCATACGGAGGATGCAAACTCTATCCCAAACCTCCAAAAGGATCAATTACTAAAAAGCAACCCACCCAAAACAAATACTGTTCGTGAAGACTACACTTTTGCAAATGCTTTAAAATCAAACCAACAGATGGCGCCCCAAACGGACGAAAACCCAGATTCATCAAAAAATTCAAGGAAAATCCCACAACATAATGCAAAAAGCCACCAGAAAAATCCTTTCAACAACATTTTTGAAGCCATCGAACAACTCAAAGCTCTTGCCGAAATCTTCTCAATCATTCCAGGACTGCTTACAAATCTCCATAAAATTCAAAATGCAAAAGGACAATCAAACAAAAAATTCGCCATCTTAGAAGCGCTTATGGATATCTCTGAAGAATAATGCAGCCAATCGCAGTCGTTTCTCTTCACCCATCGCAAGATCAACTTTTTCCCTCGTGAAACTTCAAATTTTTCAAGTACATACTCATTAACTGCTCAACAGATGGCGCCAGCTATTCTGGGCTCATCAATCAGCTCATTTCTCAAGAACTTTTCATCTCTACTCTCCAAAATTTTACCCTCTCATCCGCAAGAAATTCCTCTCCACGATGTAAATTTCCATTTTATCCAAAGAACTTAATAAATACCAGGTTTGGGCTTGTGGAGCGCTCCGCGCTCCTGGCGCCCATGGAATTTCAACGTCAACGTCAACGTGGAGTTGTTGTTATTCAGATTTCTTGAAGCTCGGACGCTCCCGCAGCCTCTGTTACTTTTCGGGTGATTCCGTTTTGATTTATGCCGAAGAGAGTACGAAAGCCTATGGCTTTGAATTTGATCTATTCCCCGCTGGATCAGTACATTGCGTTGTGTTACTGTTGTGTTGTATTACTGTGACCTCGGCTGTTCTTATGCCTTTCTGAACATTGTATTCTTCATTGGGCTGATAATAAAGAACTGTTTTATCGCTGTCCTGATTAAAGTCTATTCAATCCCTGAACCCAACAGTGAAATTCGTTACAATATTAAAATTATTGTTAATAAATTTTAAAACTTTACTGCATCATAAATGGATCTTTGTGTTACAACGTCGCAAACTTATATGAAAATTGGAACAATTCTCTGCCGAGTAATGTGCTCAAAGTTTCTATCAGGCTTGATATTTGATATTAAGCTAATACAGCATTAAATGAACAATTGTTATATATACTGATGTGGGCTCTTTGAATGAGAAAATTTTCCCTGTAGGTAAAGAATGAAAAATTTAAAAAAATTTGTTACAAATATTGTATTTATGTGGTCATTGTATTTACTAAACTAAAACATTGCTGAAATGTTTGGGTGCTTTTAAATGTGATCTGTATATGTTCGTGGAAAGCGGTATTTGGTTAGATATTAGTTAAGGCTATCCTAGTGTGCCTTATGTCAAAGGCTAGAGCACATTTTTAGACAGAGAAATCTTCCAATCATCACTAAAAACAATTTCACTTATACATCTGTTTATTATCAGTCGATGTCTTTAATATTTTAAGACATTTTATAAATAAGCTATTATCCCCTACAGTAATTAAAGTGCACGAACATAAAAAATTATAGAACACATTTTACACCAGAAAAAAATGATCCATTCAAACAAAAATGAATTGTATAATGAAATGTAGTGTTCTCTATATAACAGTGGCTCTCAATTTATGATTAACTAAATATTGATGCTCCGTGCAGAACATGAATTGTTCCGTGAAGAAATCAATACATTGTAAAATTATTTTTGTATGGGATTGTAATTGCCAAACTTTATTTATTAATATATATATATATACTGTTACACAAACAAACTTCTTCCAATCTCGTACGAGAATAATGAGTGAAATCAATCCAACAAATAGAATAATGGGAAATGACTTTTAACATCATAATAAAGAAACACAGCCCTTTCACAGGTATAAAAACAGCTTTTGTAATAACTGTTATAGCATTTTAACTAACGTTCAGTTCCCCAGGTTATTAATTCGTACAACGGACAAATCTCCGCAGTAATACTTTACATTTCCAAAGCACACTCCAACAGTCCATGGCAGATTCACCGACGATTACTTGGCAAATCCACTCAGCCAATACCGATCATGTCCAATTCGATCTCCGGCTGATTTGCTCTGGCGCCACATCTCTCAAAATTAAGCTATCCGGCCAGGTGTGAAGTCACAAGGAAAGTTCAGTTTTTGTCTAACTTTCCTCCCTGTCGAGATGTTGCCCAGATTCCAGCATTTCCTGGAATCTTCGCATATTCGGAATGTTTCTCGTCGTCGCCAAAATGGTTGCCAAATTCGTCGATAAAGATTAAGGGGTCATTTCTTGGGTTTTTTTTTTTTTTTTTTTTTTTGGCTGACTGGAAAGATCTCTATATAAGTAAATCATTTCCCTTAAAAAAGAAGCATTGCAAGGCAGTATCATCTCGAGTTCGTAACAACACGTTACTGTAAATTTAATATAGATCTAGTTACTAGAAAAATTATCGCCATCTAGTAGATGGAGTGGACGAGAACAACGAAGCAAGTTACGCGCAAAGATTGATATGGGAATGATCCATTCGAAATGATTTTGGATCTCTGTTAAAGATGGTAGCCGCGGTAGTTTAGTGGTCATGGCTGCGGACTCGTGGTCGGTGGGTTTTCTCGAGCAGTAGGTACGAGCCCTGATATTACTTAAGACCTGCCGTGTATCCGAGATGATGCACGTTATATCTTTTGAGACCTCCCAAGTCCTCCCAAGGCATGGTGTGGAAGTTTAGAGAAGGAGAGATGACAGCTCAGGTGTTGTTCTCGAGGATCAAAATTACGAGGTATATCGCCATTAGCCTTCGCGTTTCCTCTCACTGCCACGTTAATAAACAATCACACCAGTTAAAGCGGAATATTTCGGTGTAGCAAAAATTCACTTAACACAAAATTAATTCTTACGTAATACTTTTGCGAGATATAATTTTCAAGGATAGTTTACATTAAAATAAATAAACGCGATAGTCTGAGAATTTTAGGAGAGGAGAGGCGGGTTGCTTTATCATTTATCTTAATAGTACTGAAATCTGTAAAGATCACCAACCTCGTGTATTAGATTAAATTTGAGAATTATTGTAAGTATTTTAATTTTTAAGGGTTTTTTAAATTTATTTGCATCACTCAATATCAGTACTTGACTCTTTTATATATACAAAAAAAAATTTTTTTTTTCAACTAAGGGTAGCCAAGAAGTTTGCATTGCACCCTTGATATTTCAAAAAAGTTGGCGAACCTAGCTCTAAAATTTATGCTGTTTTGTAAGTATTACGTGAAAAAATAGTCAACGCTTAGAATTTTCCGCTTTCAAAAAAATTAAGAACTAAGGCTCTAAAAAGGTAGTAGAGTCTGAATGTTATATTATTGTTGAAGCATTTTTTTATCTGAAAAAGTATTTCGAGTGTTCGAGTTCTATTTTTTAACATTACGTGAAGGTAGTCTTAAGCAACGTCATGCGTGACACGAAGAAAGATAAAAAAAGCTTTTGGCAACCATACGCATTCACGTGAATTCTTCGTTTTGCATATTGATAAATAACTCAATATCTTGAAAAAAAAATAGAAAACTTTGATGGCAAAGAGCATTATAAAACTTTAAATCTTTCGTCCTTATAATCTCAATAGAACGAATAAGAGAAATTTTATATTACGAAGATGGACAAAAAATATAAATTTACTTCTTTTTTAACAACGGAAGATTTGCGCAATATTTGGACACAGCAACCATGACAAGTTTTTTAAAGTTAGAATAATCGTTTACTATTGTTTTACTCTCTCTGCATATGTGTTAATTTACTGTCACTAGCCCCCCTATTATGAAGCGGCTCGTTTTGGAAAGGGACACAAAATGAGAAACTGTCCTATTAAAAGCAAAAAAAACAGATATCTGCTGGAGAAATCCTCGCTATTTTTTTAGGGGTTGGAGGGGCCGTTGGGCTCATTATGTACGTCTATTTGCTTCATAATCGACGCAAAATTAATGCATTATACTACCATGAACCCTTGGAGAATGTTGAAGCAGCATATCAGTCCAAAACACGTTCCACAGCGATCGGCAAAGTTCTCCTTCTACAGAACAATGCAGTGAATGTGAGTGGGGAGCAAGAGCCAGATAAGGTTATACTACGGAAAACAAGATGTAACTGTGACCTAGACGTTTTAAAAAAGTGGAAAATATATATGTATATAAAAAAAAGGTTGACAAGGTGAAGGGTTGAAATAAAGAAGGTTCGCTAGGGTATCCCGGAGACGCACCATCCGTGTTTACCAAAGACAGTAAGCCCCCTGGGGAAAGGAAAAGATCAACAGGGTACTTCAGGGGAATGATGCCCCTACTTACCTGAAGAAGGTAATCCCCTGAGGGTTCCAAGATAATGTAAGACCCTCCACAGCTCGTGTAACGCAAGAAATTAAAAGAAACTTCACAGAACAAACCTCGAATAACTTCTCTATAGTTCAGACTTAGCATCTTCGGAATATCGTTTAAATGAACCCGTCAAAGAAGCATTTTGAGAATAAATATTTTCATCGAATGAACCAAGAATTTGTGTCCAATTTATTTCTTATATATCTCATTCTTTTTTATCATACAGGAATTTTAAGATATTCCAATACTTTGGCTCGGTTTTATTAATGTTGCACTCCCAATACTTTGGAACAAATATGTAGATCATAAAGAAGGATATATATATAAATATATATATATATATATATATATATAATATTATATATATTAATAAAAATACTTCTAATATATATATATATATATATATATATATATTAATATTATTAGTATTTCAGTAAAAGTCTTTTAGAGCAATATTGTTTAGATTTGATCCACCCTCAAAATTTGTTCCATGTTTAAAAATTTGAAATTATTCATTTGTACAAAAATTAGTATTCGAGATTTTTGAAGCAATAAAATATTTTGTGTAAGTGCATTTCATCAATTTTTAACACCATTATAACTTTCAATACTGCTGCGAAATAAATTGTAATGAAACTATTTTGAGTTATAAATAATTAACTAATTATAATGTTTTATTTGATGTCAATCACTTTTATTTTAAAACGTACTTAACAAGATCAAACTCCAGAAACGGCTAGAATACATAATCCTTCCTTCAACTTTGTGGATAGGTTAATTTAATAAAAGAAGTAACAATCAACGTAATAAAAGTACAAATAGCTTCAGTTTACATTTTAATCAAATTTATTTTAAACAAAAAAAAATTTCTTCACAAGAGCTATTTGCTAAATTTATTTTCTACTTTTTAATTTTTCTTAATTTTAAGAATGATATCTAATGGGGAAAACCTAAATATATGTATAATATATAAAAGAGATGGCATTAAAGGTCCACAGGTGATACAAGCGAAATTTATTATTATGGAATAAGAAAAAATTGACTATATTTGCTTTATTTATTTTTATTTTAATATTTATACATGTTCTTGAAAAATAAGGACGGAAGTTCGTATATTCTTAGATTTCCGCCACACAGACTCGAAAATATACGAGAATGGTATTCTGCATTACAGAATTAATTTCTCTTAACAACATTTATTTCAAGCATTGACATTAAACGATCACAACAAAACAAAAATTGTTTTCTTAGTATCTTAATACTGAGTTACCATAGTATCTTAAACATTGAGTTATAGAGTTATAGAATGCTGATAAATATTTATAATCTTCGAAACGGAAGAAAACTTTAAACAAGAATACAAGAATACGAATACTTTGTTTTCTGTTAGAATCTGAAAGATTTAAACTAGCTTAATGTACATTGAATCACAATACTAACTATATATATATCGGAACACAAGACAAACAGTTTGCTCTCAATTTTAGAATTAAAACTAACTTAACACAAATGAAATATTAATTTTTCGAGTTTAAAACAGACGATAATAAAACATAAGAAATCAACAAATCAAAAAATAGAAAAACCTTTAGAATTGAGAATACAAAAATACAAGTAAACATGAGTATAAAAGCATTAAAATATTATGAAAAAGAAGTATCTTAAGAATTATAGTGTCCAATCGTTTGGTGATGCCATTAAAGTAAAAAGTTGGGCGTTAATAATTGTTTTTTTTTTCCTTCAAAACTCCAATAATTATAAACTGCCTTTCTTTAATATTCTAATATAGTGATTCAATAGTTGCAAAGGTGATAGATTAGTACCGATCGATTTTTTTTACAGTGTTGTCACTTTGTTACTGTTTCGAAATAACTTATAAAAAATTTAACCTTTAAATATTAATGTTTTACGTTGCCTCTAAAAGTTTTGAAAATGTTTCAACTTATTCAAAAAAATCAATTTTTTCATCTAAATCGTGAGATAAATCTTGATGTAAAAAATTTTACATTCAATGAAAATTTTCAAAGTATGAATCAGTTACCATTAAAGGTGTTTCTATGAGTATTTTATATTATTCTATATTAAATTCGTTCAGCGTAATTTTTAGATTTTATTCGCTATTTGATACTAAACAACAAATGATTCATCCGTCAGACGATCAAAACGTTTTTTTAAAAAAAAAAATACTTTACAGACGAATATTTTTTCTCGATCTAAAGAGCTTTTATCTATGTGTCAATAAATTAATTTATGATAGAATAATAAATATTAAAAATAGACACACTTTTTACTCAGTTTCGTATTCCTTTTATGGGGGAACGACGAATTCATGTTGGATATTCTTATGTGTCAGAAAAATTGTAAAACCGTAGAAACCGAAATAATATCCTGTACCAGAAATTATTATGAATAGTTTAATTTTTACAGGAAAAAAAGGACAATATATAATCTTATTAAAATTTACACAGTGAAAGTTCTTATTTACAATATACAAAGATGTAATTTTCTAGACTATAATACGTTTGATTTATTTTTTAATGTTTTTCTCTTTCAATCTACTTAAATATACCTCAAATTTGGTTTAAGGTGTTATCCTGATTAATATGAATGAATAAATATGCAGTTTACATTAATGGTAAAATTAAACGATACTGCTCTCTAAAATATATTGGATAAGAGATGTATATCAACATATTTTAGAGGTAAAAATGTGCTGTATAGAAAGAATATAATAGAATAAAAAGAAAATGTATCTCAAACAATTACCTGATAAACACCAACTTAATCCAAAATCAATGTGTATTTATAACTCTGTTAGTTCTTAAATTACCAGCCCTAAATCCATGCTTTGGGAAATCAAAGCGCCTGGAAGACTAAAAGTTTATCTCAATAACTTTCACAGGAAGTTAATTGTGTTTTGTCTATCCACAGAACGGAAGACTCCGGAAAGAAAAGAGGCGATAACGCTGCATGATTAATGATTCATTAGTTAATGATTGAGACCGGATCTAACCCATAGACATTTTGCGCTTTCGGGTTCTCATTTCACCCTTTAAGATCGTATTGCCTAGTTGCTTCTAGAAATGCAACCCGTAAGAACTGTTACTTTATTAATGGAAAAAAATATCATAAGCAGGAAAAGTATAATAACGTTAGAGGCAAAACCTAGTGAAAGTAGAAATTTATCGATTATAAATTCGTGAATTTTATAATTCTAAGTTCTGTAGTCCAACGTAGAGGAATAGTGGCGGTGATAAAGGGAAAGTGAGGGGGGGACAATCACTCCCCACTTTTTCGGTGAAAAAATTGAATTCAAAATCCAGTTTAGTCACCTAAAACTAGAATTATTAACGAAACATTTGTATAAACCTTTTAGTCTTTTTACCTAGTTATCATTCTTTTCATTTTTAATAATAAAAAAACTCTTTATCTAACAGATATATGCACAAACTAAAATGATATTCATTACGGATTGGTTGTTGGACACATGCGCTGCAAAAAAAAAGTTTCTTTTTAATTTTTCCTTCCATATATTTTGTAATGTAATGAAGTATAAAAGAAGGACTTGAGTAAGCTCACTAGTATTCATTAAATCATTATTTTTAATGAAATTATCCCTCATCATTTGTGAATTCAATGCAATACATGCGTAACATTATTCCTTTGATGAAAATCATTGTTCAGTAATAATCAGAATTTCCAAATCAGTACTATAGCTGAACCATGGTAATGTTATTAAATACTTTAAATTTTTACTTCTTTGTCCAAAATAGCTCAGAAAGCTGCAAAACTTTGCCATTTTGTAGCTAAATCTTTGAATTTTGTGAATGTATGGGGTGTGTCTTCTTCCATCATACTAACCAATCTCCGTTATTTTTCGCTGTCTGAAAATATTTTACTTTTCCACTTCTAATTCCTAATATTCGCGGTTATTCAAAAATACTATATTGATTTTTCGTCATTTGAGTGGATCAATTAATAGCTTTACAATTCCCCTTCCCCTTTTTTTTTCTGGAACAGCTTTAACAGATCCATTCAGGCCCAAGTAGCCAGGTGGTCATGGTCAAGAACCGTTGCCCGACGTTGTTTAGTTAAGTCTCAGGTTCGAGTCCTATTCCACAAAAGAACCTTCGTGAAGTAGAATATCAGACTCAAAATCTTCTCCTTGGCGTAGTGTGGAAGTTTGGAGAATGGTGTGTCAGCTTAAGTGACATCCTCATCACTTGATTAAGGCTCAAAATTACAAAGTTCGTCTCCAGTAGTCCTCGCATTGCTTCTAAGTGAGAATCCAACAAACAATAAAGTAATTCAAATCCATTTAACCCGATAATTTATTGATTAGGTTTGGTTAATTAAAGTCTCAAGAGAAACAACTTGAGAGCCAGAGAGTACGGATCTCGCAATTTTGAGTCCACAGCCAAGTGAAAATGACGACAACTAAACTGGCCTCCAACTTTCCATATCAATTTCCTTCCAACATTTAAATCTGGTCGAAGTCTCAAGTCCTATCGTTGGCGTGGCGTGGAAGTTTGGAGAGAGTGGTTCCAGCTCAGGTGCATCTTCGTCGTCTGAAGAGATCCCTCGCCAATAGCCCTCATGGTGCTTCTTTGTGTGACGTTAATAAGCAACCATAATCACATCACAATAAATTCCAACAAATTTTAATAACATTAAAGACATAAAAGAGATGACTAGCTACTTTTTTTTCATGTATATCATTCATAACGATTTTACGAAATTTGTATCACAACGCAGATACGAAGCCTCAAAAGTTGGAGAATAAAAGAGGAATCTTATTTAAATTTATTAACATCCATTTTACGGAAATTAATTCTTTCAGAATTTGTTTTGGATTTTAATCGTATTCAAAATGACAAGGAAATTGATTTAAATGCTCTTTTACAGTTTCTTAATTCGGAAATTTTTTCTAGGTAGAAACACATTCAAAGCTTTCAAGATAAGTTCTGGATTCGGTGGTACACCGAAAATCTGCATCACCTTCACACCTGTTTAAGGTGAAGTATCCAGAGTCCAAACTTGAGTGTGAATCATCTTGTTTTATTAAAATACCCGAATAGCAAGCCCATGGACTGACCTATGTACCACATTAAAAAGATTTTTCCTGCAGTTGATGGCCTTGCGAGAATAGTTGAAATAAAGACCTCTTCAAGTGTCCTACGACGTTCCTTCAACAAACTCGTGCCATTAACTGTTTCAGTCAAGCTTGCTGTTATAGAACTTAAAAAACTAAAAACTTCGAACTTTTTTCTTATTCCTTGAATTTTGATTTCATTTATATATTTTTTTTCTAATTTTATCATTCAGTGTTATAGATGTGATTTAAGATTTAATTTGTGTAGAATTGAGATAGTATTTACTGTTATATTTGAAATTTGATAACTTGGAAAAGGTAAATTACACTGAAGTTTAAGTAGAAAGAATACTTAAATCCACTCTCCGTTACAGGTCCCCACTCATTGTTAGAGGGCACTGCTAGTACAACTTTTGATCAGAGATCTTCAAGACACGCTCGTGTCTTGAAGATCTCTGATGTATACGTTTTTTCTGTCAAATTTGTTCGTTGATCAAATTAGTTTGTTGATTAGTTACTACGAATTGTCTTTCATGGAGAACTACTTAACACATGACACTGAACCACCAATCCTATTATTGACCAAAAAAGGTTTAAAAAATAACAGAGCCACATTAGGTTTTGTTCCAGGACAAATCGATATTAATAAAAGTGAGAGAAAATGAGTGTTAGTGAATGGTCCATATATCGCAAAAATAAGAATGGCCCAGAAGCACGAAATTTGGTACGATGTGACTATGGGTCATGATGGTGTACACCTTGAAACGAATTTCTTAAATCGCTTTTGAGTTTTCGTTTTTTTAAATTCAATGATTATGTGACCGATTAGAAAGATTTTCGTCTGAACTGCGTAGTATGTCATATGACGTTATGATCCATATTTCGTTCTCTTACACATAGTTCTAGTGTATGCTACGTCACATGGCGTTGTGATCTATATTGTTATTTCAGTTTATATTTAATGGACCCTTTTTGGAGACTGGTACATTCATATTCAATATTTGTTCTTTGTTTCAAAATTATGATTCTTTTTCCAATGAATCCCCTCTAAGAAGTGTGCTTTCTTTCAAAAAAACACATTTTAATTTTGGTAAATATGCTTTTGATTTTGTAAGTACTAACTTTTATTTTGGTTTGTGGGTTTAGTTTAACTTTCGTAAGGCACTGCCATTTATTCAACATAAAACTGGAGATAAAACAATTACAAAAACAAACATGTAGATTTATGAAAAATATTAGAAGTAATATATTACCGAGGAAGAAGTAAACTATTAATTTATCGATGTATATTTTGTATCGTTTAATTTCATTTTAGAACTATTTGATCATGAATGGCTTTGCTTAAGAGCTATCTTTGCACCACAAAAAGGAAATTATATATATATATATATATATATATAATGAATTTTCGTATATGTTGTCCTGCACAGAATTGGTTGAAGGCTCTTTTTAAAAATATTGTATGCCTTCCAGTCGGATTGTAGTTTTTTAATTTATCTGTGAGAAAAATGGATTCTTTTCAGCTGGTATTTACTAAAAAGTTAACAAATATATGTAATATTTTTATTGAAAACATTTTTATCAAGATCACCGAAGTCGACGGTCCCTGAGTGGACATGCTCGAGGTCGGTAACGTCTTATTGGAGCAACACGTTCGAGTCCTGATTCCACTTAAGGCCCATGAAGAAAAGTGGAATAACTGAAGATGTTGCATATTAAATCAAAGTAGCTTCATAGTCCTTTCGGATTGGAGTTGCTAGAAGAGTGTATTGCTTACCTGATCAGATTTATCATCTTCACTGGATTGTCTTTAAATTTAAAATATACATTGTCAATATCTTCGCATTACCCTAGAGTCTGACGTTAATTAAAAATTTTCAATTAATGACCATAAGCTCCCAAGTGTTTAGGAACAGATTTTGACTTCTTTTGATGTAGTATGTATACGCATAAAAATTTTAGTGTATAAAATACGCATAAAAATGTTTTTATGTAGTATACGCATAAAAGTTGGTCAAATTTTAGTTTCATGATGGCTCGGTATGTTGCGCTTAGTATATTGTTATTTCTGGCAACCCTTAAAAATCGTTAGAAAAGAGAGTGAACCGATTCTATATACACCCAAGAGGACGCTATCTTTACTCCTTCGCAATTAGCCTTTTAATGCCCAATTTTGTGTTGAATTTTATTAGAATATTCCATACAACAAACTTATTTAAACTTCTACAGAATTCATTGAGCTTAACATCTGGCGTATACTGCATCTTAACTACGAGGGTTGCTATTTATATTTCTGGCCTTGGCAACAGTAAGTGTTGCTAGGCGACCGCAGACGATTTTAATCGAAAGTTTGATATTTTTAAACATAAATTCAGCAAACGATTTACCATTATAGCTTTATTTGTGTTGTTGACAGTAAATTGAAAAGTTCTTCTCTGTCAAAAAATGGAATTGAATCGTGAACATTTCCGTGCCATTATTTTTCATAACTTTCGACGTGGATTGTCAAGACAAGAGTGCTTCGATGAACTTAATTCTTTATACAGCGATAAAGCGCCATCCTACAGCACTGTAAAAAATTGGTATAACGAATTTAATCGTGGTCGATGTTCGATCCAGGACGAATCCCGTGCAGGTCGTCCAAAATCCGTTGTTGTGCCAGAAAAGATCAATGCTGTGCGTGAACTGATAAAGCAAGATCGTCATGTGACATACCGTGAGATAGAGGCGTCTTTGGACATTAGTATGACTAGCATCAATAAAATATTGCATGAACATTTGAGCGTAAAAAAAATTTGTTCGCGTTGGATCCCGCATAATCTGACAAACGCCCAAAAAAAGGCTCGTGTCGATTGGTGCAAGGAAATGTTGGAAAAATACATTCAAGGTACATCAAAGGCTGTGTATAACATCTACACAGGTGACGAATCATGGATCTATGCATATGAGCCGGAAACAAAACAGCAATCAACTGTATGGGTCTTCCAAGATGAGGCAAAACCAACAAAAGTTGTTCGAGGAAGAAGCACATCGAAACAAATGATTGCCTGTTTCTTCGGCATTAACGGTCATGTGGCAACAGTGGCGTTAGAGCAACGCAGGACGGTCAATTCTGAATGGTACACGACCATTTGTTTGCCAGAAGTCATCGGAGAAATTCGAAAAAAGCAGAAGAACAGGCGAATCATTCTTCATCATGACAATGCGAGCTCTCACACATCGACTCAAACAAAGGCATTTCTGACGGAGCGAAAGATCGAACTGATGGGTCATCCGCCGTACAGCTCTGATTTGGCACCCAATGACTTCTTCTTATTCCCACACATCAAAAATAAATTACGTGGACAACGATTTTCGACCCTCGAAGAAGCGGTTGATGCATTCAAAACGCATGTTTTGGAGTTACCTCAATCGGACTGGAAAAAGTGCTTTGAAAATTGGTTCAAACGCATGCAAAAGTGTATTGATCATCATGGAGAATATTTTGAAAAACAATAAAACCAATTTCGATCCTACATATTTGTTTTTTCATTATTAGGACAGAAATATAAATAGCAACCCTCGTATCTACGCTATATGCTCGAGCACCAAATTCAGCATGTAAAGTTCCACAACCAAAACATTAATAAAATATAACACCAATACAGGCATATATTGCATAATGGACAAAAATAAATTTGCCTTTGATAACGATTATTCTTTTATAATTAAAATTAACAGTCTTCTCAGTTGTAAGAAAGCAAAGGACATTGTTCAGAAATAAGATCTATTATTGTTATCTTTTTGAGGTAAGCATTATTACTTTAACAGGAATATCAAAATGGTACCATCTTTTATCTTTCCTGTTGGATCTGTGATTTTATGTTTTGATTAAATCTACTGAATCAGACATGTACTCAGAGAGTACTTGTGTCAAATCTCTTCGATTACTTTCTCAAACCAGACAAATGTCACCAAACAAGGCAATATTCTGACAATAGAGGAAAGTGGGAAACTAAACAAAGTTTTTCTCCTATTTTGCTGTTCGACATACCTGCGTAAATAGCCCATTTTGCTATTTTCTACGTGGTCTTATGTAACCTTATTTAGCCCTTATTTAAACGAGAATTCTGTCAGTGGACATTCTGTAAAAGTAGTGGGTACTCATAAAAATTTAGAAGACTGTGCAAATCGACCAAACAGAGTAATAAAAACACTGGGGAGCCACGCTCCATTACACAGATTCATTTATAGATTAAATTGTATGAGTCTAACTTACAATGAAGAGGACCCATCCGTTGCAATTTTGAATGCAGTTAGAGAATTTGGGCTGTAAAAATGATTGGGTAAGTCCGGCTGAAATTGCTTAAACTTTGATTGTCAAAGGGATGTTTCACAAATTCCAAGGAAAGTAATCCGCAGACAATGTAGAGACTAAAATGAGCTTTGTGATATTTTGAACAAAATTAGGAAGCGTTACAAAGGGGATATTGCCTTTGTTGCTCTATATCCCATAAAACCAACCAATTAACATTACAAAAGTGGAATTTTACATGGAAGATAGTTCTTTATTTACCCTACCACTAATGGAATATTCTTTTTAAAATAATTTTCAAAACTAAATGCAGTATCATTATTATTGCAAAAAGGAATGGAGCTGGTTTAACCGAACCGAGGCCATTTTCAATTCAATTTAATCGAACAGGCATAACATATCTAATTCCGATTTACATCTGGCTTGCATGTTCACATGCTTATTTGGTGAAAAAATAATGAGTTCAGGCGTATATTGCCTCTTTACTGAAGGGAGTTGAGTAGTAGAGGACCTGCAGCATATACAATAGTTTAATTAGATTTATTTCTTCTTAAAAAGAAGGCAAGTGATAATTCTGCAAAAAGAGTGATAAGACTTTGGTTCGATGATGCAATGATCAAAAAAAATAAAATAACACGTTTACAAAGTGAAACTACATAGTTTGAAGCAGTTCAAGAGAGATTTCAATGTTCTGCTTGTAAATATTATAGATTAATACCTTCGTCATACGCACGCATATATAAATATATAGATGAATAAAGATCTGCAGGACGGTCACAGGCTTTCCTGGTATTCATTAACGTACTCTAAAAGTTTAATTTCAGAATATAAATAAAAAAAATTCATTATGTGGAATACTCAAAAATGCAAATGGATTGTATGTATTTTATTTACTTTTATTTTAATTTATATGTGTGCGTGTAAAAGATAATGACGGAAGCGGATGCCTCGCATGATTCAACCACAAAAAGCGTGAAAATCAGTCCACATTACAGAACTAATTTCTTTTAATACGATTTTCTTATTCCATGTATAATCATTATAGAATCTAAAACAACAGCAAAAAAACACACAGGGAGAATTCCTTTCATCCTCACATATTAATAAATATTGTTATAGAATCCTGAGAATCCTTTCCTTTTTGAACGAGAGGAGTATTTTAAACAAGAATGTGAATAAGTATATTTCTATTAGAATCAAAGATTTAAACTTGTTTAACATAATCTAAATCACAAAACTGTTTATATACATCAGAGCACAAAGTTAAAAAAATTGTTGAAAAGAAAAAGTTATGAACCAAATTAATTTAAATTTTGCAAGTATCTTCCTTATATAGTTTTCAACAACCCCTACTACTTTCATGGATGTAAAATTTATACGTTTTTAATAACAAAGGTTTAATACCAGCATTGTTAAAACTTTTTTTTTTATTTTTCATTGTTATTTGATTCGAAACTCAATAAAAATTGTCGTAATATGATTTTCATCATGAAAGTAGTACCTGCCCATAAAAATTGTTATTATAAATAAGATAAAATTTAAAGAATAATGATATTTTTGTTTACTTTTGAGTTATGAGCGTTATTCTGATAATTAATTTATGTACTATTTTCACCATGTTTTCCACTCCATTTTTTTAAAGCAGATTATTAAATGTGTTTTTATAGTTTTAGATTATATTTTAGCATTGAAAAATATTTTGATAGCAAATATCAATGTATTTCAAAAAAAATTCTCCGAAGGTGTACGGATACCTTAAAGTACATTCATTGGTGAGAAGTATTTCTTTTAATGTTTTATCGTCTGTGTGTGTGTTTTCGTTTTAACATTCGAATAGAATATAATTGAATCCTTCAATAAATTATCTTTTGCTCTTATTTTAATATTTACCTGAATAAAATCGACTTTTATGACAGAATTATGAGTTCTTATGCTTTTCTTCGTTAACAATGGCAATATTTTTGTATGCAATGTTTGCCTGTAAAAATAAAAATGCATAAAGAATTTAAAGAAGGTATTTTTTTCTTGGTAATAATTGCTTCTGTGGAGTCTGGGGCACGAAAGTTAGTTTACATTGTTCTAATTAATATTCATTTTAAATAATTTTATTTTTTCGAAACCTTGACTGGAGAAAAAACCGTTCGCAGTGTTAAAATGAAATTAGCAAAGCTAATTTCATTGTTTTAATATATATATACATATATATATAACTAATGTCTTATAAATAACCTTTATTAATAGGGTTGCTCAAATGAAAAGTGAACAAGTTGAAAAAAAGTAACACCTTTAATGGAAATTTTAAAAAATTTCCATAATTGTTGAACGTATCCTATTGTTTCGGCAGTAATTCAATGACTGTAGAGTAGAATGAATGAGAGGTTTTTTTTTTTTTTTTTGAAGAGATCCTGTACTGCTTCTTTCAACTCATCGTCCAAATAAAAAGTATCCTATGAAAATTCTTAAGTGGTCCAAAAATGGGAAAGTCACACGGTGACAAATTCAAGCAGTGTGTTGGATGTTCCAATACTTTGCGATGGAATTTACGCACGGTTGTCAGGGTTTAACGAGAAGCGTGTGGCAGGGCGTTATCATAAAAGATTACTTGCTGTGAGAGAAGACTAGGTCGTTTGCGTTTGATTGAATTGCGAGGTTTCATGAGAATGCTTAAGTATAGCGTAAAATTGATAGTACCCCTTTTATATCTGGAAATCAAACAAAGGTGGTCCAAGTAAATCAAAGAAAATCATTTAAACCACTCTCCTAACAACCAGGACCTGTATTACTCTTGATTTTTTTAGGTAGAGAAGATGATGTGTGCTTCCACTGCATGTTCGCTTTCTCTTTAATTTTGGTGCACAGTGATGACTCTACGACTCGTCCCCCGCTGCAATGCGTTTCACAAATGCGGGATCTATTTTAAATAAATCAAATGCTGTAGACTGTGGCTTTTTCGGTGCCTCTTTTGAGCAGGAGTAATGTACTCCATTGCGTACCGCAGATCTTGGAGGACGATTGATTGCACTATTCCTTTAATAAGACATAGTCTGCAAAGATGTCACGAATCGTAACTCTTCGATTATCACAAATCTTTTCCTCGACTATAAAAAAGAATTCGTTCTCTGAGTTTGATAGATCCCAAATTGATGTCCACCCTTCACGAAAACATTTACACCATTAGTTCACAGCTGTTCGTACTAAACAGTGCTCGCTGTAAACAACCACACTTCGAAGTTAAATATCAGCATTATACTCACCTTTTACCTCCAAAAACCGAGCTATTGCGCGCTGTTCTATTCTGGACTTATCCATCTTTAGCTCGAACTAACATTCAATGTAAATGCTATTACATGAGCAAAATAATTGGTTATACCTAAACTGCGATACACTCCGTGAATATTCTCTAATAATCCTGAACAATGGCACTGTTATCGCTGCTGTATGCTATCACATTTGTCCGATTTTCATTTGGGCAACTCTTATACAATTGATTGGAAGAAGACTTCCTAACCACTACATATGTTAAATCTATCGGAACTTAAGTTAGTAACGTGGATGTGGATAGTGGGGTTCCAGCTCAGGTGCCGACCTTGTCATTTGACAATTGTTCAAAACTGTATGGGGTATTGTCGGTGGTTAGTACAATTTTGGTTAAAAGGCGGTTCGATTCCATCATTTGTGGCGATTTTAAAAATAGACAAATTGGCACTGGTTTTAGAAATACTGTTTATATAACAGCCCCTTTCAATAAAACATACATTCGGCAAATTATCACCAACAAAATTTTCCTTCATCATGTGGTGTGGCTAAACCACATTCCAACCGATTTTTGAAACAGGCTGAAATAGACATCCCCAGAAAACATTTAATAATCGAACAAGGATCTAATTTCTAGTCAAAATATCTGTAAGAGAATTTAATCACCTCAAATTTCTTCAACTACACAAAAAAATCTGGATACGAGCAATTTTAACTCTATATATTAATTACGAAGGTGTTTTTCCTCGTTTTTAATTAAATTAAAATTAATATAAAATTAATTTTAAAACAGGATCCATTTTCTTAATACGCTTAAGTAAATTACCAAGTGCATGCCAAATTTGAAAATTCGATAAAAATCGATAGCTGATTAATTCTTTTGAAAAAGTCGTCTAGTAGCCAACATGCAATTTATAAGTAATTTGTACATGTACATCTTAGGGAGAAATTGAGATGGCGATATTTGTAAAGCGATACTTTCTCGTGATACTGAATTCATTGAAAACTTTTTGCAAAACTTTGCATAAAACTTTTTAATTTTTATTTATATTTATTTATTTATTTATTTCAATATCAAGTCCGGCAATTTTTGTCCCTTTGTGGTGTTTGGTCATTACATTAAGAAAATTGGCACAGAAAGTCACATCACCGAAAAGAAAAGTAAAAAGGCTGCAATCTGGGGCTATTACTGGACATCAGCTCCTTTTTTTATTTCATATAAAATAATACAGAACTCAGTTTCTTTTTATAAATATAACCCACTAGTTAAATAAAAAGCACCGATATTATGCTGTCCTTATAGATAATAATAGAAAATAGATAATTATCCTTTTGTGAATTTTGATTAGAGTGTATTTTTACCTTTTTGATAATCTTGTTAAGTGTAAGTAGATACTTACTGAAGTAAATATAATGTTCTTTTTTGTGGGGCAGCCAATTTAAAAAAAAATCATTAATGGAGGATAGTTTCACCATCTGTTGCAATTAAAAGTTGTTTATATACCAAAAAATGAAGAACTACGATTATTCGTGAGGAAAGGTGGCTTATCAAATCATAATGCACTTAAAATTTGTCATCGAACGTGGCTACTTAAAAGAACAGCTATTTCAAGATATACACACAGCCTAGAAAAGCTGTAAAAAGAAGGTTGATTGTATGATTATTCTTCCCTTGGATGGAAAACTAAAATGGCCAAAATCATTTTAATATAGAATATTAACTGCCTTAGATTAGTATTTTACGTTTTTATTTACTTAGTACAATCAAAATAAAACTCTTTTTCGGCGTTTTAAAAAAAAAAATTGGAAGCTGATGTCTACTGGATTGTTGCTCTTTGGGGAAGTGGAAGGGGTATGAAGCTTTTCATACAAAATTTCAAACATGTCAATTGTCCTGTTAGGTCTAAATGCTGCACATATTAAGGTGGTGAAAAGAAGTAACTTGGCTTCCAGACTTCCACTGTATTTTCACCAAAATCAAATTGGATCAGAAAAGACATTAAAAAAAGGATTTGGAGACTGGAAGTTAAAATCATTAAAAAAAATTACGGTAAAATACTATTTTAGCGCACGCGTTGGCGGGGGGAAAAACATCATCAAATCACGCCAAAAGTAGAGTCGCATTAAAGTATTTTTTTCCCTCAATGGCAAAGCAAATACAAAAATAAGAACTAGAACAGATAAGAGAAATGACTGAAGTATATTAAAGTTGAGAAACATATTTACATTGCAAGGTTTGCCAATTCGGAGCATCTATTATGCATTTTGGCACCATTCTATTTCCATCGCCAATTCATGGGCTAAAATAGGATCTAACCAAATTTACATTTCCAAAGCTAAGGAAAATTTAATCTCAAATATTTTTGTGTCACTTTCCCGAAAAAAATATTATAATTAAGTGTAGTTTAATAAGGAGGTAATAAAATACATATTAATTAATATATTTATTGCAGGTATACAACATAGTTCTGAAAAAAAATTAACATATTGAATCTAAGAAAGTGAATTAAGCAATTAAATTAATTCCTTCATGACAAATTCATTGTTGAGATTGAACTTGATGCGTTTGTGGTCTACAGAATTTTCGCCAAAATCTTGGTGTGAAACACAGCGATACTGTTTCGATTCTCGCGGCCAGCAACCCTTATATCGCTCCTTTGGGTGATGTAAGATTGCATAATTTGGTGACAAGAGTGCTAGTCAAATTTGATCGAGCTGCGCAGGTATAAGTTTTTGAAATGTGCTCGTTTTAGCAGCACTACAATTTTTACAAATTATTTTTCTTTTAAATTAAATTTTTCCGAATTCTCTCTCTCTCTCTCTCTCTCTTTTAATTATGTGATACTTTCTTACATAAAAGCCGTTCGTAAAAATTTAAGTACATTTAAATAAATTTATTTTCCGCTACTGTGTATATAAATATGTGTGTAAATTATATCATTTTTGAATTTTCTGTTGTAATATTTTTAAAAAAAAACTATTCAGAAAATTTGCGTTTTTTCATGATTTAAATTTCTGTTAAGCTTTTTAAAATCGCCGTTTCTGAAAGTGGACGTTATTTTAAAACTTGGGCAAGATCTTGTTTCAAAAATGAAAAATGTATTGAAAAAAATCTAAGAAATTAACACTTTTAAAAACGTATGAAGTATATTTTTGTGTTTTAAATTTACTTAAAGTGTCTTTAAAATTGTTTGTTTCCTTAAATTTTCATATTTTTGGACATTTCTGTTGTAATACTTTTTTAAAAAAATTGTTTTGATAAAGTATATTTTGTCATGATTTAAGCATATGTGAAACGTTTTAAAAACATCGCTTCTGAAAGTGACAGCTCAAAAAAATCTAGAAAAAATCCTTGGAACTAAAATTCAAAAGTTTTATGGGATGCACCCCTACTAGGTATTGGGTGATTTGGGTAAAAATTAGATTTTATATTAAAAGCTTCTCAGTAATTTCATAGAGGGCAGCGTAAAACACAATTACACACGAAACAGCCGATGTTTCAAGAAGTTTTAATTACATAATTCAACTCAAAGGCTGTCGTACCATACGCCGTCACATAACAGCCAGTTTCATTTCACTTCACTTTACAATGATTTCCATTTCGAAACTCTAATATAGTATTGTTTTAAAAATGGAGGATTTTCATTGAAAATACCAAGAAATCAACATTTTTAAAAACGTAGAAAGTATAATTTTTCTACTTTATATTTACCCAAAGCGAAATTGTTGATTTGTTTCAGTTTTCAATGAGTCCACCATTTTGAAAACAGGGCTTCATCAGAGTTTTAGATCGATTTCTTTGTTTTTAAAAATGGAATTGTGGCGCGACTAGGGAAATTCGCCAAACATAGTTGTACACCACAACCCACTGTTCTCAGAACTTGTAAAATTGCATCAATTACGATATTCATTACGATATTCATCACTTACGATATTCATTACGAGTAGCATTATCGATACGAAATTATTAATTTGAATTAAAAATCAATATTTAAAAAATAATGTTGAAGAAAATAGAAAAATGCGGAACAAAAAAAATTCTATCTACAAAAACAGAAGAAAGAATGAAAACGCTATTAAAAAGTCCTGTTAAATATCAATACATGTATAAAAACAAAGTTGGAGCTGGTTTATCTTTTCGAAGACTTACGGAATCCATAGTTAGGTGGAAATGAAAGTAATTTCCAATTTTGAAAAAGCAGGCGCAATTGAAAATTTTATTGACTACTTTCCCACGGCAACAAGATGTTGAATCTGACAATAATAAACACACTACATATTACTTAGTAATATGTATATTTTTAGAGACCCAGTTCCCTGAGGCAACTCTTTCTCTGTATAAGTTGAAAAAAGGAAAGAACAAACTACACGTCAGAATTCAAAAAGCAGTATTAAACAATTTTCAACATTTTTTTTCCTAACAAATTATAGTTATGGAACAGTTATCATAAAACAGCAAACAGTTTTATCCAAACAAATATTGCATTATACTAACGAATGTTTCTTATGAAAAACATACCGAATTTATCTATTGAACCATATTTAGAAAAAATAATGATTAATTATAGCATACATCAAATATATGACTATATAGTATTCATTTCAATATATTTTTAAATAATTTAGTCATATTGAAATATCAACAATAAGAAAATAAACGAATTTCTCTAATATCTTAGTTTCTTGTGAACTATCAAAAACATTCATTTTGGGAAATCAAGGGGATTAAAAAAAAACTATATAAATGTTAATAATAAACTCATATGTCTTGATTTGTTTATTTTTATTTTATGGCAACAATAATTACGTTTAGCTTGAATATTTTTAATCTTGTAATTTATCGTTTGCTTTGATTTTGATACGTGAACAGAATATTAGGAAATTTTCCATTATACCGGAGCAAATCTCGATAAGTAGATTTTATTGGCGACAACACACAGTAAACACATATTCCTATTTGCGCCGGGTGTATCATTTTTGGCGACTTTATCGCTTTCACCGGTATAATGGAAATGTACCGAATATTATTGTCCATCAAATTATCTCATCTGTGGTGATATTTAATCGCTTTAACAGAGCAAGGACAGGTGCTACTCAACTTGTGTTTTGTGTTATGTTTACTACAAAAATTAATTCTTCTGTATTCTTTTTCTGTCCACCATTAGTGCCAACAATATAACAACACTTGTAAATATAATGTCTTGTAAATAAATCAATATAGTTCTAAATCATCTAATAATAATCAAAGCAACACATATTTATATAACAATCACCTATACATCTTATATTTTAATTTTATTAATTTATTAAATAATTTAATTTTTATTGTACAATCTTCTTTCATTATTTTTGTTGTTATCTAAGGCTGACATTATTTTTGTACTTTAGAAGCTTACATGTTTTGATTGTTACGAAAAAATGGCGATTGAATGTTGGTATTGGTTTCATTAACGTCATACTAAAAGCAACACAAGGACTATTAGCGATGGACTCCGCAATTTTGAATCTCGGTCAAGCGACGAGGACAGCACCTGAGCTGGCACCTCCCTCTCCTAACATCCACACAACGCCAACGAGAGGACTTTGGGTCCCGACAGATTTAATGAGCCTCAACATCGGCTACACGGATACGATGTAATAAATTTTAGGAATAGTCAATTTACTTTGAAATTTTAAGTTTGCTCGTTCAAGACAGTTTTTTTAAACGAGCAATGGTATTACTATATTTATAAGGCTAGCAAAAAACATTTTTAAAATTCAACATCCAAAAACATAAACTGCAAAATTAACTTCAATTAGATAAGTTCGAAATAAAAAAAAAATTCAAATCATAAACCGTTATGGTTATGTAGCTACAGCTGAATATCATTCTATACATTGTACAGTTGAATTTGAATAATCATTTTAGTTTTATGAATTATTTGATCATTGTAAACTCTATCGTTAAACATTAGATTAGCATAAATCTGAGCCAAAAGAAATGGAAACAGATCTAACGAAATTTTAAAATGTTACATCTATTTATGAAATAGACTGATAAGTCGTGAATTACAGAAACAAATTAAATTAAATTTCAATGTTAAGGCTCTCGTTTACATGCCAGTTTGATTTCGTGAACGTAATGATAAACCTATGGATTTTTACTTTCCTACTCAAACCTATATACTATTGTATTTATTTGAATGTAATAAAATCGATTCAAAAGAATAAAACCTAATAACGGTATTTACCGAATCATACTTTTCTCCCCGATTTTGTAAATATTTTTAAATAATTTTAAAGATCAGAAAACTCACAAATGAATCATTGATATAGACATAAAGATATTTTTAAGAGAGTTTCGCCTCCGGCAGCTTTAAAAAAAAAAAAAAAGAAAACGTATTGGGACAGATTAATTCAGATTCATGTCTCTAGATACTATGTAAGCTAAATTGTATAAATGTGTCACGTAAAAGAAAAATATAAATATAATTTGGTAATAGATGAGAATATTAAATATACAACGAGAACAAAAAAATAATTGTTAATTTAAGATTTATTTCATAGTTTTCTAACTGAACTGATGTTTTAACTGTAAATTAAGTCCAAAAATAATAATAATAAAAATAAAAAAAAACAGTATTCTAAAGATTTGGAGTCAGATATGTGGGAGGTGATGGTTGCGAAATATGACTGAATAAAGTTCACATTTGAGGCTAATGAGCAGAATTAAAAAATTGTTAAATAAGATATCAAACGTTTGAGTTATAACTCCACAGAATTACAAGATTTTCAAAAAGTTCATTTCAATTTTTGCTTATTTAATGTTTAACACATTCATATCGTGATTATTAAAGATTATTCTCTTTTTTTATAAGCTTTTATTTTGCTATTTTCATGCGCATGTATGTCTCTCTAACTCACAATTTGTGGAATTTCAACCCAATTCTAATATTCCGATCGAGCTGAAATTTTGCACACGCGTTTAACTCACATAATAGCTTATTTAAGACTTAAAAGTTCCAGACTACAAGGAGTTAAATAAATAAAAGTCAAAAAAAAAATTAATCCATCTTTTATTTAAAGATTGATTAAAAGGTATAAAAATATTTTTAGTGTAAAATAATTTGTAATTTGTAAGATATTAATTCTTTTGATATCCTATAAGTAGCTATGTATTTAATTTATGGGTAATTACCTAGGCAACTTAGCGAGAAAGTTAAGCATCTCACGTTTCTATGTCATACGCAACGAGTATTTTACAGTTTATAAGAATTGTTTTTTTTTTTTTTTAGCTTTCAGTCCATATTTAAATAAATAATTGATTTAAAAATGTTTTTGTCTCATATTAATAAATGAATTCATAAGAATACTCTCGTTTTTCTATAAAACTATTAACACACAGTAAATTAAATTTAAATATTACGCTTTTGCTGTATATTTTCTTGTGAAATATATGGTGAAATAAAGTTTTACAACACATAATTCAGAGTTGTTTCAATGCAATAAAATTATTCTGGGCCTTTTTATTAAATTGTTTTCGGAAAAAAATTTATAAAAATGACCGAAGGCCAAATAAATTCTCAAGTACTAAAGCTCGTAAATATTTATTTCTGTGGGAAATGGAATTGTAGGTTAACAATAGAGAGAGAGAGAGAGTTATTCAAAAGTCACGAAAAATACATAAAACTGGGCTCAAGCAAAAACGAACTGGCGACGAAACTGGATTTAGCAAACAAAATGACTTAGCACTATTCGATAAAAAAAATAAGTTATCAGATTAGGTAACATTATTCGGTAAGTTATTAGATTAGGTAAATATTAAACTTTTTACTCGATATTAGATTAAGTAGAACAATTTAATGTTCAAATTAAGCCTTCGAACCTCAAAATGATAAGGCTTAAATTTTGTTCTTCCTACTTTGGAAAAATTAGATTAGATATTTTCAAAGATATTATATTCTAAGAAAGTGATATAAATTTTATTTCGTAAGAAACTGTATTTATGAATTACAGTATACACCCGGAAGCGCTCCAAGTTCGCTCCAAGTTCTTCCCGCCAACTTAATAAGAATAGCATTTCAGCCAACATGGTAATTGGCATGCAAAGCCAAATCGCCAAGGGAAAAAAATATGGAATCCGAGCATATATATATATATATATTCGAAAGCTGCATCAGGTCCTATTTTATACTTAATGTTTGTTTTAAAAAAAAAGTGTGTGTTTCATTTACAACTTTAAATTAGTAAAAAAAATAGATGGCTCAAATGGAATAGCATCTCTTAAAATACCGTCAAACCATGTTTCGACTATTTATTTACTGGTCTTAAGGGCTACGGAGTAACATCAAGATGAAGTATATACCTGGATACTAACTTTGGCTCCTTTTCGCTAACAATATTTTGTGACATTTAGAATAACATTGCAATCGGTATAAAGGGAATTTGGCATAAAAAAGCCGTATCGCCAAAAAAAAATAAATGACGCCAATTGGGGCGTATACTGCATTTAGTCCATAATTTCCTCATCAATATTACCCTGTCAATCAAATCTCCTGCATTCAATCATCAACTGACAAATTGATCTGGTGGATTGAGATATATATAGAAATTCATTCGCGTTTCTGCCTCCTGCTTTCATTTTCCCACTTATTTGTACTTTTGTTTATTTGCAACAGATAGAATTGCCATCAGTGGGTCAATAAAAAGTTTGTTGTATTCGCGACAGAGACATGGCAACACGATGCGATGTCAAAATTTTATTTTGAATTTTCGTGAGAGACAGATAGATATTTTGTGCCGTAGCACACGCAACAGTCACTTCCGGTTGCTTAATGACCACTTTTGAATGGAAGTACTGTATCTATCGGATATTTTTATGGCATATTTCTTCGCTGTTTCACCGCTGGCCTTATCTCATCATACTGTGAATGCTGGATAGATTTTCTCTTTATTTCAAATTTGGATTTCATTTTAATGCTGGTAAGTAATTTATTTATTTATTTTATTTTATTTTTTTGTATTCAAGTTACTTGGTTAAATTTTTATAAGAAGTTAACTACTGATCTCATTATATATACTAAGCTTATTATAATAAATATTTGCGCCTATTAATTAGTTCAAATGCAATGTAAAGTCTTGTATTATATGAAGGCATGCTATATATACTGTACGTAAAGTTTGTATTATCAGTGTTTTGAGAAATATTGAAACCTATTGAAGTTCAAAGTCTCTTAGATATCATAAGATCATTTTTGTTTGGTTTTAGTTCATATAATTTATATCTATCATTTATATGTAACATTGCTTTTTGAAATACAATGAGCCAAATGCAATCACGTTTTATTAAAGGTAAAATACATTACCAGAAAGTGAGATATTTTATTACACTAAACTCTACTTTAGAATATTTTAATAACAACCCTGAAAAAAATCTTATTCTCTTAAATAAACAATGGGTGTTAGACTTCTTTTTTAGAAATTATTATGAAAAGGAAATGTTTGTGTGCGGGGGGGGTTAATTTAGGAAAATAGAGAAAAGCACCTGTGTGTATGTATGAGGGTGAGGGTAATATGATTTTGATTGTTATAATTTCACTTCACAAAATCTGGACAGCGTGTTAAGCGTCTGAGATACAAACTGAAATCCATTGTGACCAGTATCAAGATGATACGGTGTTCCAAATCTCTATCCAATTACTACAAAAAGCTTTAGCAACATTATATAATGAGATGTTTTGTAAAGGAACAACATCCATTCAATTAGTGTATAAATATTTACAAGGAATGTGGTATATGTTTCTATTAGATAGAAGCAATGGTCCTATTAAATCAATATGTACTTCACTAAATCACTCTAATGGTTCTTGGTACGAACATTCACCAAGGATTACCTTACTATGGCAATTAAGTTTACAATTTTGATAAGCAATGCATGAAATGTGTTCATGATCATTCACTTGGTGGATGCTAGGCTTAATAACTTTGGAAGTCATTTGTTTAACAGTGACTTTAATTCCCGGTTTTGATAATTCCATGTATATTTGTTAAAAAAAAACCTCACCCAGTAAGATTTAGAAGTGTAAGGTCTAAAGTTAGTTGCCGAAGTATCATACCACAGATATTTTCCCGAAGGTAATGTATACTGTTTAAAATTCAAATTACAAGGTGTGTGTTTTTCAATTTCTTTAAGTTTCCATCATTATTTTCTTCTTCTGCTATTTTAACATAATATATTAAAGTAACCTTTTAACAACTTTAAATACGGTAACTACAAAAATGTTATCTATCAATAGTAATAATGTCTCAGATATTTTCAACACATTTTGCTTCGAATTAGCATTAGCAAATTAAATAATTAAACGTCTTTTCTTCAGGGCTACAGCATTAATTTTGAACCGAGTTTCGACTTGTAAAAACCATGTTTCAAACTTAGGAGTTAAAAATGCTGGATTTTTAATACTCACTTATTTTATGAAACTCAAAAGTCTTATTATAGCTAGATGGTTTTATTCTTTTCAACCACCCTTCTATTTCTCATCCATATCATACAGAGTCAACAATATACGTAGAGGTAAAGAATTTAAAAATAATCTGAATTAAATATAGAAGACTTCGGCTTCACACTTTTAGTTAGAATCTGGAACAATGTTGTGCTTCTCAGCCAAAAGACAAGTATTTCATAGAATACAGTTAAAAAGCAGCAAAAAATAACACAATATCCTTCAAACAAAAAAATGACATATAATTTTATGAAGAAAATTAAATTAAATAACTAAACTGTATTTTTAGAACGCAATTATTAGGTGATTTTCATAACATTATACACATGTTATTCACTGTGACGTCATTGAATTGACTGTTGAATCAACTAGTGGACTATAAGAATATTAATCAACATACACTATTTTATTATTACTACATTATTTATTTTATTCACATGTGTATTCAATGAAGATTTTTAAATCTTAATATTTAAAAAGAAACTCTTTAGTCATCCTTCTAAAAAAGACAAAATAAACTTCGAAACAATATCATAAAATATCAATGATGATCAGAAGAACGTAATATTCTTTTGCCCTGAAAGGACACATTAATTATTGACTAACACGTTTCACTCTTTGGTAAAGAAAACCTTCAAAATATTCGGCATTTTGTAAAAATCAAGGAACTCTGCTTTAACTGAAATAGTTCACTTCACTTCTCTTTTACTCTGGAAGGACCCATTAATTGTTGACAAAAACGTTTACACTTTAAGGTAAAGATAATATTCAAAATATTCTTCATTTTATAAAAGTCCCCGGAACTCTGCTTTAACTGAAACTATTAACTTCCATTCAACAATCTTACAATCATTTTTTCTAAACAACACACATCACACCTACAAAATTCATCTTATTAATCCAATTCATGTGTCTTTTCATGGCAACGACCATGGCATTTCTTTAAAGCTTAAATATGAGTTTATTATCTTAAATTCTCACATCGCTCAGAGGTCTTATAAAAGTTAGTTTCGGATAGTTCTCCTATCGTTGCCGACATGCTCGCGTAAACCCAGCCCCTTAATTACTTCCTTAGACGATGCTGACTAATTGTAGTAAAGTTCAGCCAAGGATCATTACTAAGTAATGTACCGATAACCCTTGCATGTCGGCTCCCGGGCAATTACTGCTCCAATACCTGTAGTTATGATTAAAAGTTAATTTTAGTTACACAAAAACCTTTTCAACTATATCGAAATCTTATATCTTAATTCTGATGAAGGGTATAAATCAGTTTAATAGTAATCTCGTAAACTCACCCAAGATTTTTGCCGACAAACTTACGATTTGTCAGCCACCACAAAGGTAAGCTTAAATTATATTGTCGAGTAGTTTTTGGAGCAGAATGAATTGAAGACACAATAAATATCTGAATAACGTGGTTTATTAATAAACTGAGAACAGCTGTGCAGCAAAGAATATCCTCTTGCTTAATTTAACATCGCTCCCATTTAGAAAATGACTCTAGATCCGCTCAAAACATTCTCCACTTTTGTCCTCAGCTTTTACGAAATTTTTAATAGACTTACGACTTTATATGTAAAGGAGGAAGAAATCCTGTTTTTGCTCCATTAGAGGAGCATACTTAACATTATGTTGCCCTGTCACATAACTTTCACTTGGAAGTCAGTCTTTAACACTATAGGCTTGTGATCTACTGTCCCATAGACACAGAAAAGAAAAATATTTTGTCACTCCCTTCTGAAGTCCAAACACCAAACCTTTGATTTTTAAATCTCCCCTCAGTTGCATGTCGTACTTGGCGTACTGTATTTCCTTTATACTAACACAAATATACTCCAATATGTTTTTTTTTATTTCCCTTGAATGTACCATCAGTATTGAGTGTTTCGTATTGTCATTGTGTAACAACGTTGCTTTATGGCTCTTCGTAGAAGGTCTATGAAAAGCCTAATCTCTGAGTTCTAAGCCAAGTTTAGTCATGAAATCATTGCACTCCTACATGCGATTTTGCATTTAAAAATACCCCGAAAACCTCTCACGTCTCTTTCGGTATTATGAAATTGTAATGGTTAGAGCCAGTAAATTCCATTGCTGTGCAGTCAAAAACCCAAAATTTAAAAAAAGATATTTAGTAAACTTCAGGTCCTTAAATCATTTAATGTTCTTTGCTGAAATGAGTACTGCGATGTCTTATGTTTAGGACTGTTTTTTTAAATTTCGTTTAGTTTTTATTAACGTCGCACTAGAAGCAACACGAGGACTAATGGTAACGGACCTCGTAATTTTGAGTCTGAGTCAATGTTTAAGAATGGAAGATGGATCAAATGATGTAGATTATTCGGAATATTCTTGTGTTTATTCTGTAAATATTATTTCAATTCGCATGGCACAGCCATAGTGGACTAGTAGTCGTGGTCGTAGACTCATGGATGACGGTTTGCGTCGAGTGGTTGGTTCGAGCCTCAATGCCACTAAAGACTGATGCACGTTAAATCTTTCGAGGCTCAAAGTTCTACCAATAGGTGGTGTGGAGGTTCGGTGACGGAAGTGCCAATTCAGATGATGCCCTCTTCACTTGACCGAGGATCAAAATTACAAGGTCCGTCACTAATAAACCTCGTGTTGCTTCTAGTGCGACGTTAATAAAAACCAATCAATCAAATACAGAAGGAACAGAGAAGACACTCCGTATAATGCATGGCGTCTTGGAGACGTATCATTAAAATATTGTATATAAGTTAAGTTTCACTAGAAATTCCAAAGATTTAATCACGATAAAAATAACTATCCTCTGCATGACTCGTTTGCTCTTGTCAATTCACAAGAACTGCCAAAGCATGCACTTAAATTTGTTTCTTTCATCCATTGAAAAATCCGGAAAAACACGTTAAGCACAATATACGAGGGGCTCAAGTTTTATATTCGTCTCCTATGTGACATTTAAAATAAAAATAATAAGCTTGTATAACCTTGACTGTTAGTTTCCAATGCAGTCTTCTCATAGTAAAATATCCTCAGATATGACAAAAGCTGTCCAGCAAATGAATACTTGAGCTTGAGGTCTATCCATGAAATTGAAGAATTAATATACTCGCAGAGGCAGCAATAATTAAAACTATTCAGTTTACAAAGTACAATCAAATAACAATAGAAAACAGTTATCATGCAAACAAATCGCTCAATCCTAAGTCGCTCTAAATCGCCCTAATAAGACAGCAATGGACTAATCCCATGTACTACTTATAAAAATTGACTCATTGTAGTTCTAAGGGTTACCAAAGCAAAGAGATACATTTTAGGCTCCCGTCTATCGGCTATTTTGATTTTGTAAGCATAATGTTAATCCTATGGAATTTCTACTGCAGTCTTTAATACTTTGTCACTGTATCTATTTGAATGCAAAAAGTGCATCCGAAAGAGCAAAAAATAATGTTTCTGTTGAATTATATTTTTGATTTTTAAAAATATTTTTCCCCTTATATGGATGATTCACTTGTGGGTTTTTCCGGTTTTTAAACACGTACGAAAAAAGTTTCAAAAATTAGCTTTTATCTTATTTGGCACAATGTATCCTATGAATATTCAGTGCCAGAAATTTATAAAACCAATCAACCAAGAGCAGTGGTTCTGGAACAGTAGACAGTAGCTGTAATTACAAAATAACCAAAATTATTAACAAATGTACCATGAACGTCTTATTATCGCTAAACTGAAATAAATTTAGAATGAAAAAATTATTTATAATCATTTAAAGGGATCTCTGGACCCTTAAAGATCAAAGCTTTCGAAAAAAGTATGTGTTGGAGGCCCCAGCTTTCCTGAACATTTTGGTGTAAAAAGTTTATGATGATAGTACCAAAATTTCCAGAGTTATCAAGAAAAAACTATATCATATGTATATGTAACAGCTTTTTTTCCATAGTACTATAGAATTAAAGTTATAAAAACAAGACAATTACATTTTCACAGAACTGTTTTGTTTTAACAGAGGGAGAGACCCTTTCCACACGGCAGGAATTATATAACTCAGCGATTGAATGCAGATTATGACAGCATGTGTAGCAAGAGAGGAATAAGAAGAGAGAGTTTTATGCTGTGTTTTTGTTTATATACTAGGGAAATTTCACTATATACGTCAGAGACCACATGGTCTAGATTAAGGGACTTCAAAGGAATTTAAGTGTAAACTTAAAGTCGGGTAGGGATCATTCCTACAGGTCTGAAGCCGTGTGAAATGCATTGTCAGCGAATTTTTCAGAACGCGTGATTGAATAAATTAAAAAGAAAAAAAGGAATTGTATCATGAAATAAGAATGAACATTATCTTTTAATGGATATAACTATATATATATATATATATAAAGGACTATACAACATCTGTTACCGTCTAATAATAAATTCCAATTCACTGCTTAATCATTTATTTCACATTAGACAGGAAAGACATATACATCGTATAAAATAGAAGACGTTAGAAGCACCGCTTAGCCTTCATGGCTACAGCGGAAGAGAACGAAATTTTCTCAGCTTGGAATTTATCTGCAAGGATTTCTTCAGATTGCGGGGAACTAGATGGGGGGACGCATAAGTACTTTCACTGCAGACAGAAAGTCTAAAAGGGATTATCCCTACAGTTTTTGGATTACATGGTTTGGGTCCACGAGAAATGGCTGACTGAAAAGATTTCAAGAGCGCATGATTACATAAATTAAAAGCTAAATTCGAATGGTATCATAAAATAAATATGAACACTTTATTATGATAGTTAAAGAATTGTAAAAATTAAGAAATTAAATTATATTTAAGTGAAATCAATATCAGGGGAGAGTAAAAGGGTGAGAAGTCATAGCCCTTACTTTCAACACAAACGGTGATAGTGATAAATTTTTTTCCAGATTGAAAACAAAAATTTTCGAATTACATTTGCAGTTAATAAGGGTTTATCAAGAAATCTTTTTAAATACTCAGATAATAATGATAACTTAAAAATTAAACCTTTTCTCCTCTTTTTCTAAAATTAGTTTTAAAACCACACGCATAAAGGACATGAAGATCAATCTACAATATTTCCAGTCCTTTCAACATTAAATTGTTTAACAAAAATAAGCAATAGATGTCTGTATACATAAATAGAAAACTTAAATCTGAGTATATTGTATAATTTCTCGCAACTAATACTGTTTAGCTGTAGAATAGTTGAACTATAATCATAACGATTATAAATTAGGATTATCTATTATAACATAAATAGTAATTTATAACAAAAGAGGCCCATTAAATATTTCAGTGCTTTTATATGTTTCTTTTAGATCCGCATTTATTACTAGATACATCAATTCAATATGGATTCGTGTTTCGTACATGACATTTATTTTATCATTAGATCAGAATAAGTTCAATTAAATATTGGAGTTGGAAAATTCTTAATTTAGTGTGGAGTAGCGATAGATGATTTTTAGAACAGTATCCTCTTTATCGTAACGGCGAAAAATTAAATTTAACTTTATCTCTCTCCTTATAATAAATCATTTTACTATCATTAAAATTAAATTGAATTAAAGTTAATTCAACTACTTTCTTCTAAAACGGCATTGACAAATTTCGAAATTGACAAACTGTTCGCTAACCGATTATTATTTTACTATGATTACCTCCCTAACCAACATCAGAACATAGAATATCGCACTAAAAATTTAAACTCCATTGAAACTGAAGCCATGTTTAGGAAACAGCTGTGTAAAAAAAGAATTCGAAATATATGAAACACTTATATCATAATCCTAAAGTAAAGATTTTAGAAATTGAAATAGTGACTTTAACTTTTCAATTATAAAAAGATAAAATCGTATTTATTTTTTCGCTAAGAAAAATAATAGTTAACGTAGTTAAAAATCTCCAGAATTCGTAATATTTATATACTGAATTTCGTTAAGCCTTACAATACATTAGATTAAGAAAAACTATACATATGTTTACAATTTTAAAATAGAGAAATAAATCTTTTGAAACTAAAATATCAATTTTAAAAATGTTTTATACTTACCTATGGTGTATCTTTCGCTAAAAATCCTTCAGTATTTGAAACTTCATGAACTAAAGCTTTAAACACAGAACTTCACGGCTTCACAGTTTCACTCCCTCAAACAACCCCCAAAACTGCAACATTCCAAAGTGATAACGACAAAAGACCAGTCAGGAATGTATTCTATCAGTACCTTTTTATCTCTAACGGTTATCTTTCTTACCTGTGTGACCGCTTTCAATAATTCTTGACCAAGCAATAGAGGAAATGGTCTGCTTTCCAAATAAAAATCCTCAAAGCATTTTGAACCCTTATCGGGCAAAATGCAAACTGTTTTCAGACTAAAAAATAGCTATCAATCCCAAGGTTCCTTTCCCAAGGAGGCAGGAAATGTTTTAAGAGTCGAAATGAAATAATTTATATTATACTCACTGAATGGATTATTTAATCCATTCAGAAGGTATAGTATAAACTATAGTAATAAGGAGTATTTTAAGATAATATGTGAAAAAAATTCCCTTTTACATTTACAACTTATTAGCTTTTCATGCTTTTTATAAACACAAGGAACATTTTAAGAGGCAAATTATTAGTTTTTATACATTTATTAACTGATGTTTATTAGGGGTATCGTAATGATTTAATTATTACTAAAAATAACCAGCATAAGTAGATAAAGCTTATTTTGTATATTAATTTATTCTTATGTAAATAATGTTGTAAATTACAGCTATTGTTGATTTGTTGGGAATCAGGAAATCTTAGGCTGGAGGAACTCGCAGTATGGAGAAGTTAGTATTCAATGTGCTTAGATCTTCGATGGCCGTCTTCGAAAGATCGAGAAACGCTGGGAAAATTTATATACCGTAAATATGAAAAGAATAGAATAAAATATATAAAAAAAAAATTCCATGTCTATTATCTTAATAATAATTAAATCTTTCCGATATCCTAGGCTAATAATTAAAACTTTAAAACAGTGCGGGTTATTTCTATCAAAGGCTTCCCGAAATCCAAATTCATTGTGAATAGCTGTAATTTACAATATTATGTACATAAGGATCAATTAATATGCAGGATAAATTTTATCTATATATCAATTATTTCCTAGTAATAGTTACATCTTATAATAACATCATCTTGTGAATATTTAAGATGGTCATAATCAAATTGACATTGCTCACAGTTTTTTGTAGCGCAATCGAATTGCGAAAATTGCGACAAATGAAATAGAAAGATCAAAGAAAACGAGGGACGAAGAATTCTGTGAAAAAAAAAGTTTCAAAAGCACTAGAGGAATATGTGGTTCTGTGTAATTGAATATAGTGTTTTAAAAAATGCAGAATGAATATTGAAATAAAATACCTTTTATATAGCGCATTTAACGATTTAATTCAAATTAACTCTGGTAGCAATTTTAAAAAAGGCAAAAAAAATTCATAAACACTGATAAAATCTCTTTATCTGCAATTTCCCTTACTGAGTCCTATAGAAATCAGCAGAAGAAAAAGTTCTTTATTCAAATTCCACATAACATCCTTTGACACAGGGACAGCTTCTTGGGCTTTAAAAAGCAATGTGTCATGTTTCGAAATAATTGGACTGAAAGTTACGCACTATAATATCTCCTTCTTTAGTTGAGCGCGCGTTACTTGTCAAACTCCTTTCCATCAATCAATGCAACGTGTCAACCGTTCTTCGTACTTTTGGAAAGCTCAGTAAAATACATAAAGGTAACAGTCCTTTGTCAGTTAATGGCTTAAAAGTATTGTTTCTAGGCGAAGTTTTAGAAAACAAGTTCTATGAAGGTTCAATCAGGCAGACGGCGCAACACTGTACTACAGAATACAATCGAAGAAGTTGAAACAACGATTGTCGACAGAACACAAGACAATATATTGCTGTCAATTCCAACACTCATAGCGTAGCTCGGAACTTGGATATGACTTATAGTCCAGTATGGAAAATATTACAAAAGATGATCCACTTCTATCCATGCATGATCAGCTAATTTCAAGAGTTACGTAACACTTCTCATGCTGAGAGATTAACTTTTGTTCTCACTTTCCTTGCCAGATTGGAGGGGGGTGATGCTTCACCGTTTAAATTCTTATGGTACATCCAGACCCATTTTTATGTGAATAGAGCTGTACCATAACTGTAGAATCTGGGATCGCATATCACCAAATGTAGACAAAGAATTTCTCTTTCATTCACTAAAGGTAAATATTGGTGTGGTTTCACAGGTTATATGCCATTGGTCCATTCTTCTATGAGAACTTTACCCGTACAGGACCCAAAACCTGTTGTTAACGGCGAAAAATATCGCCAAAATGGCAAACAACTTTGTCATTCCGGTACTTCAGCATAGAAAATGCCTGATGAAGATCATTTTCATACAAAATAGAGCCACTCCAATCATTGCTCTGATAGTACAGCAGTTGCTACAGCAAAAAGAGTCTCAAGCCGCTGCTTTCCTCCAACTATACCTCAGTTCCCTGATCTTAACCCATGCGACTTTTGGCAATGGTATTACCTAAAGTACTAGGTCTATCAAGGAATTGGGCAAAACCTGTCTAGATTTAAAGACAATATATTACAGATTGTTCGGAAGATTCCTGCAGACAAGTTACTTTCTACTGTTGTGAATACTGATCACAGAATGTAATATGCGGTCCACAAAAACGGCGGGCACATTGAACCTGACTTGAATGTACTAAATAAAAGGTAATTTTATTTCAATACTGATTCTTCATTTTTTTTAACTCTCTTTCCAATAATACAGCGCTACACATTCTTTTAGTGGTGACTTTTGGAACTAATTTTTTTCGTGGAAAACTTCGTCCCAGGCGAATCTTTCTACTACATTTGGTGCAATTTTCCAATTATATCACGCTACAGAGCACTCTGAGCAATGTCAGTTTAATTGCGGTCACCTTGTACATTTATTAATCGATATTACAATGCATTTTAATATTTACACCGACCTCAAATGGTAAGGCACAATTCATCTTTCGAATCTAATTTGAAAACAAATGAACATAAATACGTGAAATTTGGAAAATTCCTGCTTTTAATAATTACGTGTCGAGTTTTATCCTATTTTAGTGTAAGAAAGAATTTTTAAATAATAATATTACAGTTTTTTCAGGATTGTAATGTATTACAAACCAAAAATAATAAACCACGCATTTTTGTGAAATAAAATTAATTACACCAGTTTAATAAGAAAAGTGTCCATTCCTACATGTAATGCATTGGTGCGCTATTGGCTATCCATGTTGTCATTTAAGTTCTCAGACACAGAAATAGAACTAAATGTTCATATATAGACCAATCCTTGTTCCAATTTATTTAACAACTTATGAGAAAGACTTTCGGCTGCCACCTATCTGCCGAGATAATCCCACAAATGCTCTGTCGGATTAAATTTTAGAGATCGAGCTGTCCATTCCATTCGCCTAAATTTTGCTCCTCAAGCTAAGACCCACAAGAGAGATTCCAGCTCAAAACCCTGATTCCATCTTCTATATAACTGTACTTTTCTATCGCGTTAGATAGATATTATCCAGTACCTTATCCTCTCTATATCAGATAGAACACTATATGACTCACTCCCTAAAATAAATTGGGACTCACCTGTGAAAAATGTAGAAACTTAATGTTGTATGGTCCAGGCAACATGCTTTCTTATCCAACGTGAACAGGCATTTCTATGTCATCGATTGGGAGCGTCATCTTGAGTAGAATCCTTGTTTGTGAAGACGTTTGCGCTCTGTGATAGTAGATGTAGTCGTAACGATTGTGGTACAATTACTTGAAATTAGTGAAGGCACAATAGTGTTTCTTTTTATTAAAGTCGAATAAACTAGAAAGGGGTCCTGTGAAAGGGTTGCAACCCCTTGGGTGTCTCGGAACACATCTTTTCCTTTACTGAATTTTCGAATTCAAATGGATAGTAAGTCTTCGTACCACACTATGAGACGCATTAAAGTGTCTTTCAGGATCAGCTTTGTCCCATTTATATCTCT
Source organism: Nephila pilipes (assembly GCA_019974015.1). Lineage (NCBI taxonomy): Eukaryota > Metazoa > Arthropoda > Arachnida > Araneae > Nephilidae > Nephila > Nephila pilipes. Next base: position 103,151 of record BMAW01080501.1, read on the forward strand.
CGTCCGAAATTTCCGCCATCTTAACGAATCGAATAAACATGTCCTGGATGTGGTCAAACAATATCTTAAAATTAACAAGTGAAAATCGACAAGTATAGAATAATTCCACATAAATTACAAAATTGAGATATTTGAAGTTTCCTCTTACCTCTATAAAAGAGACAAATTCTTTAAGAAAATTGTGGTGGGCATATGTAATTGATTCATTAGATTTTATTGAAATTACTCATAATCATTCATAAAAACCATATTTTTACCTTAATTTTCTTTCTTTTAATGGTGTGCAACCAAAAAACTGGTTGTACCTTAATTTTTTAATGTCAGTGTATATCAAGGCCACAAGAAGGTAAGCAAGATGTTTTTTTTTACAAGTATGATGCAAATATATAAAAAACTTTAGATTACTTCTTTATGTTAAAACTATTTTCCACATCTCGGGACCAGTTACTCGATTCTGTGGATTCAAAATATCACTGGAAGAAATGCATTTTTTTTAAACAAAATGGCTTTCAGCTTGGTATCACTTGATTAAATTTTAACTATGATGCGCTCTAGAGTGGAGAAAACTGAGCGTACTCGAAGAATAAAAATGTCATACTTAAGTTATGGTTTCTTAGGAAACCTACGCCGTTATTTAGCGGTCGTTATATTACGGCTAATGACAACTCACCAAAACGTTATCTACTAAAATTAGAGGCTCAGTTTCCTTGCATTCTTTTGGAAATCACGTCATTTGAATCACGGAGACAACGTTTTAGTGAGATCACACAACGCAATACTGCGGCCGCTAGATAACGGCATCGCTTTCCTAAGAGACCAAAACTTCACAAATGTTTCTTTTTTCTTACGCTACTCTCATTGCAGATCATTTCAAACGGGATAATACGACTTCAGCTTCTCCTTCAATAACTCTCTCATCCCGAACAGTTTACAACTTCAAGGTTCTACGATGAAGCATGTCGGATCGTGGCAAAAACCCTCGCAGCTTTGTACCCTGCTTCGTGTGCGGGCGCCTCTTCGCTCCACATTCTCTTAGGTTCCACCAGCCCAAGTGCTTTCTACGGTGGCGAGCAGACAATGAAAAGAAGCCTCCCAGTAAAAGGGAACCCACTCCAATAGACCCAAAAATTTGGTTGGATGACTCGGGGGAAGACGAGGACTTCGAACAACAGGTGGTAAAAGAGGAGGAAAGGTAAATTCATGCATTATAAGATCCATTCAATTGAATATTTTTGGTACCTAAATGGATTATTACGGAAATTAACCAGTATTCGCCAATGAGAACTTGGAGCACAGGTTTCCAGCCTTTCTTGGAAAAAAAAAATTTTTCCCGTCCCCCTTTTCAAAAGAAAAAACAACCATCAGTTTCCGTACTCATACGGGCCGCGATAGCCTAAAGGTCATGCTCATCGACTAACGGCCGGGTTAGTATTCATCTCGTCGTTGGTTCGAGCCCTGATGTCACTAAGGACCCACGGCGTAGTGTGGCTGATGCTCGTTAAATCTCCTCAAGGTCCCAAGTTCTTCAGTTGACGTGGTGTAAAAGTTTGGTGAGAGAGGTGGCAGCTCATGTATCATCCTTGACCATCATCCTCCTCCGTCGCCATTAGCCTCGTGTTGCTTCTCAATGCGACATTCATAAGCCCTCACAAACCCAGTACTTTTGATCGATAATGTAGTTCGAGTTTTCAGATATTTACAAAAATCTGAAAAAGAAATAAATCCCTCAGAAACTTTTCCCAACTTTAAAAATCTGCATTTTATTCTATTTAATTAAAAACAATAATCTAGCCTTCGAGAATTAATGCAGGAAACTCCACAGGTTTAACACTACGCTCAGAAACTCGTGGTGGCATGTAAATGGAGCCTTAAACTTGAATTGTGGCCAGCCCAGACTTTTAAATGCAAGCTTTTCCTATCGAACCGGAACATACACTTACATACGGATGTGGAAATCAAGCAAATTATGTTACAGGTATATTTTATATCACAGCAAAAATTCTCCCCCTTTTCTTGGAAATAATGATATTCGTGAGAATTTTTTCGTTTAGTTTGTAGCATGGGCTATTCGTGAAAATTTTCTTAACTAACATGTGGGGTATCTTTCTGGCTGATATTTAAGTTTCCAACTCCTTTTCGACCAACTGAAACATAGTTATGAAAATTAGGTAAAACTTATAAATGTCCTGAGAGAGAGAACAGATATAAAAAAGTCGTATAAACGAGACAGAGAATTGAATCAGCAAATGTATGGAAGGATTACGGTAATAGATAGAAAGTGGTAGGTGAAAGACAAAAAACGTATGAAGGATTTGAATAGCGCGCGGGAGTTGCTTGCGTGTCTATGTATTCTATAAGGATTACGACCTGATGCTGTCTGGTCAAAGTTTCTCCATTGGAGATTTACTCGCATCCTTTCCCGGTAAGAGTAATTTTTGATATTTTATAGAACTGATCAGTATCCGCATTAAGGGTCAGTGAACTAGAAGAGAGCATTTCCCCTTTTCAGAGCAACAATAAATAAAGCTTTGAAAAGTAATAGACCACATTTATGAAGTGTTTTTGTTGATTATTTTAATTACTTTATCTGCGCTTGGAATTCAGTTGCAATTCGACTAATTAGATCAGATTAGATTTGAAATTAGACTAATATTTGAGATGCAAGACGAGTTGGGTAATAGAGATAAGCCCCAAGTTCTACTACCAACTGATTTAAATAAAGACAATTTTAATACTAGGGCCGCTAGCATAAAATAATAAAAAAAACATTCATTTTCCTTGAAAATTAACTTATCTTACAGAAAATAACTACTCAAACAGTAACAATAATTGAGATTAACTCCTTTTTTCTTGTTCTCTGAGAGCACAACATTTAATGTTAGGCACACCAAGAGCAAGGAAGTAGTGTTTAACGTCACACTGAGAAGCAACAAGTGGGCTATTGGCAGAATTCCCAAAGAAATTGAGCTGGCACAAAGGTTTTAGAGCTACAAAATGGACCCCCGATGACACTCAACCCCACACCCAGCATTTATTGGCAAATATATATATATATATAATTTTTACGACAAGAAAGAGTAACAAATATTAACTCAAGTTGGAGCAAAGAACAACAGATAAAAAAATAATTCTGAAAATCAAAATAAAATAAAAGCAAACAATTTGTTTACAGAGACGTCATAGTTCTAATACTTTCACTTTTTCACTTTTCATTTTTTGGTAATGCATATTAGTCTGTATTTCAATGACGTCATGATTTCCTGGTAATAACGGATGCTGATACGACGACTTCCACCGGCAGACATGTGGGCTGTTGACAACAAGCCTCGTAATTTTGAACCTGGGTCAAAAGATGAGGACGATACCTAAGCGGTCACTTCCAAACTTCCATGCCACATCATGGAAGGACTTGGCACTGCAATAGATTTAACGTGCATCAGCTCCTGCTACACAGTGAGTTTCTAGTAGCATCAGGGTTCGAACCCACGACTCGACGGAAACATAGGCAGCGAGTCCGCTACCATAACCACTGGGTTACCGTGGTCACGAAAGAAAGTAGAAAACTCATAATGTGGTAAGTATTATTTCATTACTGACAGCTAAAATATTATCTGAATTGGTGGTGTAAAATGTATGTCGATTTTCAACTCGACAAATGATAGCTCCTAGACGAATGTGTTGTTGTTTCTTATTAATAATTACGTATAATAAGAAACTTTAAAAAATTACGGGAAAAAAATGTTTGTTAAACTGCATTATTAAAAACAATTATTGAGATATTAGTTAAAAATTGTCGCAAATATCTAAATATTGCAATGTTAGGCGAGTAAGAACGATTCCCAAGGTTTCAGAGCTCTAGCTTGATGGAAAGTTGGTTAAATTAACGATCGAAAAATTGATGACATACTGACACACACACACTGATTCATCAAAAACTGATTTTTCTGATCATCTATTCTTATTACATTAATCATTATTTAAACAATCTTTGAAACAAAATTATGCTACGCATTTAAATTTCCAAATATATGTTTATTTCAAATATGTGATGAAAAGTATGTGATTTTTGAAGCTATTTTGTCAAATAGGTATAAGAGGATGTATTATCTCCTCTACATGACCTTTTCTTAGTAGCACCAGGACTCGAACTCACGATTCCACTGATACCAAGCTGACCAGAGCTTCAGAAGCCATTATATTTTCAGGTGTTTTTTTAAGAATGGAATCAAAGATTTAATTAACATTTACACAACATAATTTGATTCAAAAATGTATATATACGAGGAAGGGGGGAATTCAAAAAGTTTCTTCAGTATTTTCAGTAGAGATGAACAAGAGAAGATTTGGATTAGTTAATCAGAATCAGTTAGTTAATCCAAAATTCAGTTGAAGATTTTTTTAAAAACTTGAGTTTTTATAAAAGTACTTAATTTAATTCTGGATTGGTGCTAGAGCTGAATTTCCCATAATTTCTGAAAGGGTTTTACATGTTCTTCGAGTGTGTACATGTTCTTTTTTGGAATGCAATATATTAGTTTAAGATAATAAATAGATTGTGACTAATGTTTCTTTAAAGTCGCGTATCTAAATTAAATTTTCACTACCTCAACATTTTGCTTTGCGACTTAATTCAGGGTCACCACTCCAATTTGAAAAACGCTGGTCTATTTATTCTCGTATCCTTAGCTGTTCGAGATTGGTTTTCTCCTTTCGCACGGATATCTAAAATTCGTTGCGAAAACTATTTTAACGAATGTTTCGCAAATGTATAAGCAGCTTTAAATTTCAATAAACAAGTGGACTCGGCTACACGATCGGCATCGAATCCTCTGCCGCTCGCAATCCCGCTAGAAGACGGGGCCGCGGTAGTCTAGTGGTCAAGGTCGTGGACTCGCGGCAGCCGGTTTTCGTTCAATCGCGGGTTCGATCCTTGGCAGCCAAAGACCCGCCGTGTAACCGGGGCTGATGCAAGTTAAATCTGTTCGCGGCCTAAAGTCCTCCCGTTGGCGTGGTATGGATGTTAGAAGAAAGGGGTCCCAGCTCAAGTGTCATCCTCGTCACTTGATCGTGTTTCAAAATTACGAGGTCCGTCGCCAACACCCCTCGTGTTGCTTCTAGTACGACGTTGATAAAAACTAAACAAAACCCGCTAGAAGACGTCGGGCGTTTTATTTTAAAATCCATTCACAAGGCAATGCAAAAATCGTGGAATCTTCATACCCATAATAAATTACACTCTGTTAAGCATATCACTGCAGTAGGCCTCATAGTTCAATGCGGTGAGCGGATGTCGGGCTGACTCGCTTACGCATAAGACGCATTCATTTTACTCACAAATATCTTTTGTTTGTCGAGAGTGCCCCCGAGAGACCATCCTGTCATGTCCGTATACTATTGCGGTTGCAGTAGCCAAGTGGTCATGGTTGAGGTTTCGCGGCCTGTGGTAATTTGTTTATTTTTTATCGATTTGTGGGCTCGAGCTCTGATGCTACTTGAGGTTGATGCACATTAAAACCGGTCGAGGTCCAAAACCAGTCATCTTCGTGGTGCGGAAGATAGGATTGGGAAGTTCCAGCACAGGTGTCGTCCTCGTCACTTGACCGAGGATCAAAATTAAGATATTCGTCTTCAACAGTCCTGGTCTTGCTTCCCGGTGCGGCTTTTATGAACAATCGCAATCGCCTATACACTGTTCATCACGTATCAATAGATTGTCCAGTGTATCACATCATTATCGTCTCATATTTTTTTTTAATTCATGTTTTAAATTTCTCTGACATAATGAGGGAGATCTCGCCACCATAACTTGTTGGCATTTTAAAGCACAATTTAAAATTTTAACCTTTTTTACAATGTCTTACTGCTATTTTTCATGATATGTGTCTTATTTTTAAGGGAGGGGAAACTTGCGGAGTAATCAACTAATATTTAGCGCAACACAGCCAGATTTGGCTCTCTCTACATAAAACAACAGTCACTCACTCGACCTTTTAGATTTCATTTTGTACATCATCAAAGAATAGTGACTGTTAGGGATAACGAACAATTTAATCTGGTGGACTGTATAATACAAACATTTATTTATATTTCTACGAATAGACGAACTCCATTTAGCGTCTGGCACAAGCAAATCAGAAGTGATGACTAACTCTACGAACACTAGAGTTGCAACTAAAAGCGGTTGGCGCAGGAAGCTAAACTCGCCATTCAGGCGAAAATACATACGATATTGAGTACGGATATTCTAACTTTCTCAAGTTTCAATGAAGTTCGACAATAATGTCAGTATTCTTAAAGGTTTAAAGTTTACTAAAGTATGATGTTAAAAGATTAATTAGCTGATTTTTTGTATTAAAATTAGCCTCAATATCAAATTTCGTAAAATTCCTCTTAATAGTTTTTTTTTTTAATTTCTGGTTCCTTAATGTTATATGAATGTTTCAGACATTTCATGGTATAAAACTTTCTACTCAATATCTTTAAAATATATGTACACCAATTCTATAGATTATTTTTCCCAATCAAAAAAAAAAATCACGAAACTAAATTATTAAATACGGCTACGATAAAAGAGAATTACGACAAGCAAAATTTTTAAATATTTTTATTCTTCATGTTATAAAAACTATGCGCAACCAGCGGCGGCTCGTATACAGACACTGCGGAGCTGCAATACCCCAATATCTACTTGATATTATCGATAACATTCAATATAATGAGTGTTTATTTTTCTTTAATTCTTTCTGAACACTTGTACAATGTCTCATACTTAAGCTTAATATCAGGAACCGTCTTCCTATTAACTACAAAATCAAAAATATAAATAATACATGAAAAAGATACCAAAATCTTTGAATTTAACTGTGCGCTTCACAGTTCTAACGGTGAGGTGTTATACTTGTAAAGTAGAGAGAGCATGACCCTGAGCATGCAAGTGAAATAGCTTTTTTCCCCACTCCGCCTATGAACCGGTTGAACCTATGTTGTCCTTGAAACCGGTGTATCGTATTTTTGAATGTGATAAAGTGTAGAATTAAATTGTTTTATACTGCTTCCAGTTATCCGATTTTATTCATTTTATTTCGGTTCTTTAACAGAGAATTTTAACCATGGTCTTGGATCTCTAAGAAATTTCTGTGATTGTAAGTGAATTTCAACAGCTTAAATTTTCACAGTTGTCCCTCCATGAGAAAGTTGCAGTTACGAAAAAAGGTCGATTAGCACCTGATATTCTCCTGTCTCAGCCAGGTATGAGCAACAACAAGAAATATTTTTGTAACTATAATTTCATAAAGTACCATCGGAAAAGTCGACTTTGTGACTGTGAAGTAAAGATGCTCTGTTTTGCATCCCGAGTTGGCTGTTTGAGGTGATGTAACATGGACAAAAAATGGTTTTAGAAATATAAACAAAATGAAAGGGAAAAAAATAGTAAAAGCATGAGAAGTCAAAGTGGTTTGACGACGTAGTTTCACTGTCACTTTTAGGAATCCTAAGTATTAAGGAGAAACTTAGTGAAGCATACAGACTTTCAATCAATGAGCATAATATAAAGGTTAAAAAGAACTGAGAAATTTATATTTTGTTCAAATAATAGACTGCATTTTTTTGTCGAAACTTTGAAAATCTCTTCCGTGGACATAATGAAAAAAAAACGATTCTATAAATCCAGGGTTATTAAGAAGATTAACAAATTTTGCATTTGAACTATGTATAAATTCATATTTAAAGAATCTCTGAAACTAGTACACTCTTCAAAGGTGCTCCTCCGACCATTCAGAATGAGATACCTGACTACCTGCGACAAATATCCCACGAGGACATAAGGACAGAACGTATAAAAGTTTCCTTTGAAGCTATCATGGCTTCAGTTTTTAGTGATTCTTTATTCCAGGAAATCAAATTGCAGATGGTATATCAAAATGCATTTTAGAATAATTGGACATAATCCTTCAAGGAAATGGACAAAAACTGATATCTCAAATATTTTATGGTGCAAATGTCATAAATGGCAAAAAGGCTGGAGTTCAAGCAAAAGTAATAGCAGTTTAGGTACATTTCATTCATTGTTATGCACTTCAACTTGATTTAATAGTAAGAAAAGCAGCAAGTACTTCTCGAAATGCAAGAATATTTTTTTTTTGACATTCTAGCTATTCCAAATTCTTCTCAAGATCACCACAAAGTGTGTCCATTTCCAAAAGCATATGGAAGTCAACATGCTCCATCCATCTTCTACAAGGCGGAGCTTTAATACATAAAACTATAAACTTTAATACATAAACTGAGTACATGAAAATCTGCAACTTTTAAAAAACTGCCTTACTGATATTCAATCGATATCAAACACAAATCAAACCACTGCAGAACCAACAGAAATTTAAAAATACCTGATTGACGATAATTTCAAGTTTCGGTTAGAGCTTTTTCATCCGATTATGCTTCTTGTTGAAATAATTTACAGTTAAACGTAATCTCGAGGAATTGGAGTGTTTAAAATTAATGATTATGTAAAAAAAAATCAAAAGTGCTATTTTATTATTGAGAAATAAAAAAAATCCTTGAAATACTCTCACAATAGAAGCTAAGGGAGTGTGTGACTGTATATACTGTATATGTGTTGATATAATGAACAGATACTCTTCCACTAAATATTTAGCAGCAGCTAAATTGTTCAATAAGAAATGCTTCTCTAGTTGTAGGAAAGAACATCCCATTGAAGAGATAATACTGATTACTGTAGTATATCCCATGATTTCCAAAAAAAAAGTTTGAAACTAAACTAAAAGTATTCCGTTATAGGTCTGATATTCATGAATATTGCAAAATAACTGATCTGTTAAAATTTATCTTGGAAAATAATCTAGATGAAGTTTTTAGTAAACTGATAAAAGTAATTTTGACAGTTTCCATAACTACATCAGAGGCATAATGCTGCTTTTCAACATTGAAAAGAATAAACACTTTTCTAAGAAGCACGATGATTTAGGAAAGACTGAATACAATACTTTCAGAGGAGAAAAATTTCATCAGTTGGCATCCAGAGATCAACGACAGAATTATTTATATTTTCAAGCAAATTGAAATAAGAAGAATGGATTTTATTTTTAAATGAATAAAAATTAAAATATTTGATTTTGTTCTTTTAAGATTTTATTAAGTGTCTGAATAAATTTTCGCTTTATACATCTTTGTTTCCTGTTACACAATTTTAACCCTTTCAGGGAGGTGGTATATTTTTATGCCACGCATTTAGTACGTTAAAAATCTTAGTAAAGTACTCTTTCTCCCCATATATTTATCTTCAAATTGTAGCTTATAGTTTTATTTACTTAAATTAGAAAATTAGGTGGCAAAACCATGCAGAATAATTATTAAAATTATTGCTTTGAGTCTACTGAAAGTTCTTAATAAGTGGTTGTCTTATGCCTCATAGAATTTTTTCTGAAATGATTTGAAATTTTTAAATTCATGAGTACCCAATCTTCATATTTGAAACTTTATGCAAATACTACTAATTACTCAAAAGTAAAATAAAGTATTGGTTTCATACTTTAAATTAAGTGATATCATATATATCAGAGCAATAATTACGACTATATATTGATGTCATGAAGACAGACAAAATCAGTTCGACGAAAAGACCGTACTTCCATGTCACTAGTAAAGGTTGTACTGAAGACAAAATCACACAGAGCGACAACAGAGACAAAATGCTCATGTCACTAGTCCAAGTTTCACTCTGGGCACGATTGCAGGTTCGAAGTTGTTTTGGCGTTGTTTCGTCGAGTCGTGGGTTAGAGTCCTGATGCCACTGAAGACCCGTCATGTAGAGGAGCTGATGCCCGTTAAATCTGTCGAACATCCTAGTCCTCCCAAAGGCGTAGAAATTTGGAGAGGGCGGTGCCAGCTCAGGTGTCGTCTTCGACCGAGGTTCAAAATTACGAGATCGTCACCAATACTCTCGTGTTGCTTCTCAATGCTGTACAATCAAGTTTCACTCTGCTTCTAACATCGCATGGAATGATCGCTTGCGACGCGCTAAGCGCAGAATTGCGCCAAGCCGAAATGTGCCGAACAAATTCATTCCTGAGCATCACATTTACTTCTTTTTGAGCCATGATATCTATTTTATCTAGCTTTAATGATAACAGCGAAAGTTATTAAGACGGATTTCTTTTTGACGACCGGGTATTAATTTATAATGTAGCGGGGAAAAAAACACGAGAGTATTGATTTTTGTTTCGATTAGATTCACACGGCCGCATAAATTTAATTTGCTTACCCTTTTTGCTGTTTTGAATCTAATACTGCATCGGTAGCACTGAAAGAACTGGAATAATCCATAAGATCGGAAAGAAGAATATATTTATCAAAGTTAACATATTTTACAGAAAACTTCTGCCCCTCTGGCAGGAAGGAAAATAAGCCACTCTATTTATGCTGGCAAAACCTCCTCATAGTGCCATCTATTGACAAACATTTATTATGTTTAATTTTATTATTCACAACAGGGAATGGTTCAGAAAGTCCAGTGTTAGAAATGGGAAATGGGACTAGGGTAGCTCAAACCCTGTTTACTGTCATTTTTTTTTTCTTTTTCTACGATTTTCATGCGTATGACGTAAGACCAAACATTCGTCACCACAACTATTCTATGACGTCCTATAACGTCCGATCTACGAGACTATCTTTAGATCTCCTTCACCTGCAAGAAATTCAGAGCTTTGATAATTTCTCAACATACGACGCACAATGAAAGTCTCATCAAAGATGACAGCTTGAAGCGGCAGAAATTCCACTTTAATTTGGCAGGAAATCGTAGCCAAATCAAAACTAACCAATGAATCAGTCAGATATTTGTTCTGACACCGATCAACAGATGGCAACACCAAAGTGACTTTGCAAAAAAAAAATAAAAATAAAATAATAATAAAACATTTGTAACCTACAAAAAAAGTTATTTTTCAAACACCTTCGCAAACAAAAATTCAAAGCTTTTTAATTCAAATACTATTAATTTTCAATATGGATTTTTCTCCTTCTTTCAGCCCACCCGAAGTGCGACCAGCCACCCGAACTCTGTTGAATCCGACTCCCAATATAGTACATCCGGTTATTCCTTCGGTGACCAGGGTTCAAGGACGACAAAGAGACACAATACGGGAGCAACCCAGCGCCACACAAAGGGCTTACGACTACGATATCAAAGGTGATTTCTAAATTTGTTTTCTAAATTAGAAACTCACTCGACCACGTAGTGTATCACGATAAGACAGAGATAAAGTGTCTTTTTGTGACGTTAGGCTATTCGCAGCTTTCTCATGAGAAACTTCGGGAACTTTTAAGCTATTTGAATTGCATATAATTTCAACTCTTTGCAAAACCAAATGTAATGCGGTTAGGTAAATTAGATGAAGATAGGAAGTGTAGTGAATCGAATTAGAGATAGAGATACATAAAAGAAATAGAATTGGAAGGGAAAGAGAAGAGAGAGACAAGTGATAACATCAGGCAGACAGATATTTGTAAATTGAAGTGAGTTATCATAATAAATTGTTTGTAGTAAAATTGGTTCGAAATAACTTTTGGTTAGAGTAATAGATGTCGAATCTACATTATTCAAGAAGTGTCTTACTCGTTACGAGTGAGTTAGTAAACTAAGATTTTATTGTTTAATTACAAACTTAAATTAAAGTGAGTTAAGAGAGACTCGAGAGAGAACAATTTTACATATACTGAGAAAATAATAAATAAACTATGTCGTCCTTTTGCTGACATCTCTTCAATTGGATTTGGGAGCTTGTCGACTATTTAATTAGACTTCAAGATGTCTGTGGAGTTGAATACTGAAGGAAAACCTCTATCTTTTTACCAATTATGTACCTTTTGAACCTTCGTGTCCGAATATCAACATAGGGTCTTATCAATCTTTTGTAAACTTAGGAGCATTTAAGACCTTTGCGACGGCAAGTTCCACCAGTTGGGTGCGACGTATATTGTTTGTAACCATCGGTGGTACACCGCTGGATGTTGGTTTTGTGTGCTACAAAATCAACCGAGAGTTTATGGAAAGCTTTAAATTAATTGTTAAGTTTAAATTAAAAGTTAAGTTTAAGAAAGAACGAGTTTAAGTAAAATTTATTGCGCATTAAATAATTCGGGTTTTGTGTGTGTGTGTGTGTGTGTGTGTGTGTGTGTGTGTATTTTCTAATCTCGTTACATAATAATGTATTAAACGAAAATATTGCTATGTGCGATAATTTCAGCCGGTTCAATTTGGGTTATTCGTGATTTTCTCTTCACTAATCTCGGGGACTTTTGATAATTTGAGTTGCAATTTCTTCCCAACCCAAATGAAACGTGATTAGGTATGTTAGATGAAGATAGAAGTGCAAAGAATTTATTTAGGGAAAGGGACATATAAATGAAATAGAATTGAAAGAAAAAGAATGGAGATAGCGGATAACGACAGACAGATAGATATTTATAATTTAGTTAGAAGCGTCTTAATTAGCTTCTTAGATTAAAACGAATTCTAGATGAAACCCTAAGATAAGAACCAGCTATTAGCGGGAAGTATTAGAATTAGAACGAGTGATTAAGTAATCTCAGATTTAATTATTAGAGTATAATCTGGGATTTTTGAGGAAAGCGGGATTTGAGAGAGAAAGAAATTATCGATTCTTCAGTGATTATTAATAAAGTATTTTATCTTGCTTTAATTGGAGATCGGTGGTTATTGACTAGTGTATTAGACTGAGAGATGGTGGTAGAGTTGAATAATAAAGAACGGGTGTTACAAGCCTAGTTTGCTTAGTGATGAGTACGACCCTCCGATCAACGAGAGGCCACATTATGATTGCTCTCTTTTTAAATTTCTAGTATTAGTTCAGACTCTCCCTATATATATTTATATAGTTGAAATTTTCAATCGTTAGTAAAATACTTTTTATTTATCCACTCAAGTTCAAATGCATTTTTTTAAAACTTGTAGTGGATGACACTTGATGTTAATACAGGTTTTTCAGATATTAATTCATTAATTAAATTTAATTGGTGAAAATGCTGTTTAGCTCAACCACTTGGAGCGATTTCAAAAAATCCCATATTTAGCGATTTTTTTTTTTTTTTTTCGCTGAACGTTAAGTCCACGAAGCGGACCAGGGTAGCCCCATTTGGCAAAATACCGCCAAATAATTCCTGTCGCCAAGGGTGGTTGGGCTAAACTGCATTCCAACCATCTAATTTACCGGATGAATTAAGAAACAAGCCAATGCTTCTACTATGTCATTTGTCTTGCAATGGCAAAGTTGGTGGAGCGTCGGCGTAGAATCTTCATACCTTCGGATCGAATCTCGTCGAAGCATAAAATTTTTTATTTGATTTTCTAATAATTAATTTTAGTTTTATATGGGAGAAAAAATATCTCTTATGTATAATATAAGAGAGAGATCTTATAGCAGGTTATAAATTTAGGAATAAATATCATCAGTAACGAAGCGTGTAGTTCGCTGGGGAAAAAAATTCTTTCGCCAATTGATATTGTGATTCTTTCATATGTATAATACATATTGTAATTATTTGATAAAAAGTAACTAAAATAAAAAAAATTTCTTTGTTGACCTAAGTAGGAATTGACTTAAAATTTTTTTTTTATTGTACTTGTTCATATAACGTAAAAAGATAGCATTGTTCAATTTTGTTTTCAGCGCGAAATGTGGCTTTTGTAAAGAAGCACAGCAAAAAAGTTAGTATATTACCTTGAAGTAACTATCCTTGTTTGTAAAAATGGACTACGAATAATAGAGACAGAAAATTATATCAATCACTTTTTACTGGGTTAGCTGTTTCCAATAATAAGTAATTATTTCTTACTTTGATCATGTTTCTTTGATCAATGATATCCCAAATTTAAGCCACTGTGTAACGAACTGGAGTCGTTATGTATCTTAGACATGATCATTCAATAAATATCAATTCCAAAATGTTTAATCGACTTATTCAAATTTAGAAAAAGCTCTATCAAAATCAATTACTAATGTCTTAACCGTGTCTATAACCAAATATTATATACTTGAGAATTCAATGACGTTGAATTATTCATGATTTTCTCTTCACTGTCCTCGGGGACTTTATAGGAATTTGAATTGCATAAAATTACAAATTTCTTCCAAACCAAAATGATGCGTGATTATGAAAATTAGATGAGCATAAAAAGTGCTGTGAATTGAATCAGAAATAGTGATATATAAGTGAAATAGTTCTGAGAAAGAAAAAAAAGAAAGATAGAGGATAACGACAAGCTGATAGTAGTTATTAATAAATTGGATTGAAATATCGTATTTAATCCCTTAGACTGAAATTATTCTTTGTCTTAGTCTTCAGATACGAAGCTACTGTTAGTGATAATTGTTGAAATCAAAATGAATGATTTGGTAAACTAAGACTTAATTTTTAAATAATAATCTGAGATAGGCGAGTTAAGTGGGATTCGAGAAAGATCGGCCTTATTTATCTTCGTTAATTAATAAAGTATTTCGTCTTCAGTTGGAGTCGAGTACTTCTTGACTATTTAATCAAACGGAAACATGATGGTAAAATTAAATAATGAAGGAAGGAGGTCACAGTTCTATTTATCTTAATAACTACAAAAATGGAACTGATTCCAATATACTTCTAATACTGAAATCCGAGTCAGGTACATACTCTCAGAATATCACGTCCTGCTTGATCGCACCCTTACAGTGCACCCATCAATCGCTCTCTCTATATATCTCCTATTATCTCTCTCTAATACTTCCAGTCTCAATCACTTCACTCCTTATATAGGAATGGTAATTAAGAAAAATCCCGATTATTTCACAAGACGAGGTGTTCTCAATTCAATTAAAGAAATAAAGTATCCCCAAAGGTTAGTTAAAGGGAAATGTACGTGAGAACCTGTTACAACTGTTTATTAGATTGAGACTTGCAACTATTTCATCATAATTAAGCAATTGAAACCAAGACTTCTTGCTTAGTTTTATTTTGGTTAAGCAAAAAAATTTCATTCGGAGGAATTCATTGCTTGTAAGCTACGGCACATCAATGGTCCTATTTAAGTAAATTCAAAGCTTAAGGCTTCCATCGACCGGCCATTTTGTATGGAATTTCGACTACCGTTCTCAAAAGTTTACTATTTTATCTATTTGAATGCAATAAAAAGCATTCGAAAGAGCAAAAAATAATTGAAGGCTCCTGAGGAATTACTTTTTTCCTCCGATTCTTAATAATATTTTTTACCTCTATTTAAATGATTCATTTGCGAGTTTTCCGATCTTTAAAAATATTTTTAAATATTTTTAACACTCAAAGAGAAAAAGTAACTCCTCAGAAGCGTTAATTATTTTTTACTTTTTCAGATGCACTTTATTGCATTCAAATAGAAAAAATAGTAAAAATTTGAGAACAAAAGTCGAAATTCCATAGGATTAACATTATATCGACGAAATCAAAATGGTTGGTAGACGGGAACCTTAAATTTATCTTTACACAATTGCAATCTTTTTCTCAAGGGATTTATTGATTGTTATTAATGTCGCACAAAAAAAGCAATATAACAATGCACTTATATTGCTTTGAGGACTTATAACAATGCACCTCTTAATCCTGAACCTTTGTCAAGTTCAGGAGGACGACCCCTGAGATGGAACCCGACTCTCCTAACTTCCCCACCATCCCAAAAGAGAGATGTTAATTAAGTCTCGATAAACGCGCATCAGCGGCCATGACAACTTGGCTATTGCGATAGTCCTTTCTCCAGGAAATGGTAAAATATAATTATTTAACCTTTTTCTAAAATACTTTCTCATGCACAGAGTTATTTTTAGAAGAAAAAGGTCAGTTGCATTCCTAGCGTGTGTGCAGAACCAAAGCAAATGCAATTACAATTTGCGCATTTATTGTTAATTACCAATTTATTCTAACACGTTACGCTCTCAATATCAGTCTATATCTCCGCTTTTTAATTAAATAACTGAAAATAAAGAACCGGAAGCTAGTCTGATGCATGGTAGCCCAAACTGTTTTTAGAAAAAAAATTTATATACATATTTAATAAAATCAAAAAAAATTAGAAAATATATCGATTGAATGATACGAATGTAGCGAGTCGCTTATATTCCGCAATAGAAGTTTTAAAACAATGAACGGTGAATGTCGTTCCAGTTTAAAAATATACAAAAATGAAAGTGCGTCTTAATAAAATGGCAGAATTTTTTTATAGCTTTAATTCGAGGGGGGAAAATAGTTCTAATGCTTTATCTTTTGTGTTTATAACTGTTGTCTGTAATTGACATTTTAATAACTTAATTGTTCAATATTTCCTTTTCAACAATCAGCACTACCAGTTGCTCGATGACATACTTTTTTTAAATATTCCTAGAACCTCTTTGCACTGAAAAAATTTAATTGATTCTAAAGTAACCATTTAATCTATCTAGAGCAAATCGAATTCTTAATGGGCACGCATATTTTTCAAAACCGTGACATTGACTGACAAAACTACACGCAACCCCGTAAACAAACAAACCGTTCTCGATACATCTATCCTGACTTGTTTATCCCCCATCGTTGTGTCAGCAAGTGTCGAAAACGTTTCCACTTATTCTATTGGTTATTTTCTTCTTAGTCTCTCCGCCAATCGATAGCCGCCGATCGAGAGTTCCTTCTCCCTGCTGCCTGCACTCCCTCTTGCGCCCCAGGCGGTCATCTACTGTCCAGCGATCGCGCCCCACGATGGACGACGATCGGCCGGCCGTCCCGCAACGACTCCCTATTCGGGTGTACAAGCCAGCGCCCCGGCCGCAAATAAGACTGAAGCAGGGCCCGGAGACTTCCAGGGTGGTGTCTGATAAAGGTGGACCTCCTGCAGATGGGACTGACTTTACCAGGTGCGCCCTGTGTGGTGAACAAGTGGATTTGAGAAAGCTGAAGACACATGAGGCTAATTGCTTAAAGGTGAGTAGGCTCCTATATCCAAGAAAATCATTTGCATTCGATCACTGTCTCTGCAAAAGTCTAAAGCATGTTTATTACACTCTTTTGATTTGTATATCGAAAGAATAATAGAATGATGCGATTAAATCAGTCGCCGGCTTATGTGCGTTTCACTGTCTACGAGAAAAACTAACATTTATTTTTAACTTTATTTCTATTGTTTATTTTCCGTATAAAAATCGTATTAGTTTCATAAACAATTTTTTAACTTTAAATCGATGTGGAAGCGGGTTAAATTTTTAATGAAGGATAAAAGTTTCATGAAAATACGGTAGATGAAACAGCACACAATTTAAAACAGTATTTCTTTTTTAAAAATAACTAAGTGCATTTTTCACAGCATAGATTTGTCTAATAAGTAAAAAAAAATAATTAAACAACATGCGTTTTCTTTTTTTCTTTTTATTTTATTTTCTTAAGTTTCATATATAAAATGCATTAGCTACACAAACAATTTTTTCCATTAGGATGCGGAAAGAGGTTAATTTTTTAATAAATAATTTAAAATTTTATGAAAATACAGCATGTAAAACAATTCTGTTAAAATAGAGATAATAAATAACTTTGGTTACACAGCATTTCAACTCAATTGCTTAAATTAAATCATAATTATAGATTTTTAAAGGCTAGTTGCTGTATATATATATAT
>BMAW01080501.1:120939-137215 GCA_019974015.1 Nephila pilipes
TACCACAAGTGTGTAAATGCAAAGATTACAAACAATATGTTGATTCATTCCATCAACATGTTGTTACGGGAAACATGAACATCGTTAAAAGCGATTTATTGAGAGGTTTCATGAATAAAGGAACTGGATTCAGGCTCATGATTACTAATAGTAACCTTGTAGTGAGAAAACAAATTACTAATGATTTTGACAATTTTATTCTTAAGGTTGCAATTAAATATGGTTTGTCATTGTAATCAAACAATAAAACAGGAAAAATTCAATACTCTCGTTAAACTTGTATTACAAGAGAATTTTATAGTTTTTGGTCAAAATCTCTATAAACAAATTCAGGGTCTCCCTCAGGGAGGTCCAGCTAGTAATTGTCTGGCCAATTTTTATTTACATTTTTATGAATTACAACAGATTGACAATGATTCTTACTTTCTTTTTCGTTACATAGATGATCTAATTATTTTAGGTAAAACTGAGGATTTTAAACCAAATATTTCATTTTACCCTAATTACCTCAAATTATTAAAAACTAATCTTAATTCAAATACAGTAGAATTTTTAGATCTCGATTTGCAAACAGTTGACAATAGACTTTTTAGTAATATTTTTGATAAAAGAGAGAGATTCAAATTCCATGTAATTAAAATACCTTTTTGGAACAGTAATCTACACAGATCTATTTATAGGAATATTTTATTGGCCTTTTTATTACGTAATAACAAATTAACCACACATAAAATAGACAAATTTAATAACATTAAAAAATTCTTCAACAACTGTTTGGATCATGATTATCCAATAAATTTCTTAAATACTTGTATACATCACAAATATATTAAACATCTTTGCGAATCGTGATCCAATTTCAAATCCACCACACAACAATAGGTCCACAAAGTCGGCTTGTTAGTGGTCTAGCCGTGAAGAATTTATTTATTTACATTTACACAGCTTACATTTTTACTCACTCTCTGGACCGTTATACTCCTTTACCATACAACTTATTACCAACCAATTGTTTGCATCCTTTTACATTTTATTACCAATCAAACAATGATTTAAATCCTTTTTCAATTTATATGGTGATGATGTGTTATATTTTTTCATTTTGAGTATGTGATATACATCTTGAAGCTTAAAGAAAATTCCGTCTTACTACACACATATTTGAATCTTCATTTCTTTGAATTTTGTAAGTAATTTTTATATTTTAATCTGTTGATAATTTTTAGAATGATAGATTTTATTTTGTAAATTTTATCGTAGAAATTTTTTGCATTTTTTAATCATTGAACTCTTTTGTAATTTGGATTTCCCAATTCAGCCTACCAGGAATTATAGATTTTATTTTTGTAGATTTTATCGCTGAATTTGTTTGCATCTTTTAATCATGAACTCTTTTGCAATTTGGATTTCCTAATTCAGCCTACCAAGTCGCAAAGGGGGAAGGTTGGTACCATTAAACTAGTTTAACCCCGCTTAATCGGTCCTCAGCCCGATATTGCTTTTTGACTTGCTGGGTTCCATATTTTCATTTATTTTTCTTTCATTGTTACATTTCTTTCTGGATTTTTGTCTTTTTAAATATTTTAAATTATTCTTTCATAAATTTTCAATATATATATATATATATATATATATATATATATATATATATATATATATATTCGGGTATTAATTATTGATAGTACAAACATGTTTACTTTTTAAGAAAGAAATGGAAACCGTTAAATATTTTTAATCGAAAACAGTTTTAAAGATTTGACTGCCACATATTAAGAGTTATTAAATTATGAATCTTGAAAATTTATTCTATTCCATCAAAAGTGAACACTGGAAGCTCTTTTAAAATGATATTTATTTTCAAAGATTATTACTTTATTTCTTTTCTTAGTCCAAGCTGCATAATTCTAGATCTCGATTCAGTTTTTTTTTTTTTTTTTTGTACGTGTTACAATATCTTGTATTTTTTATATATATCCGGCTCTCCCCCCCCTCTCTCTCTCTCTCTTAATATTTTTCTTTTTTTTTCTCTCTCTCAATAGTTTTTCACCTCATATTTAGTAAGAAATAAAAATAAAACTAATGATAATCGTATTTTTAATACTACTACAATTTCTCTTCAACCTGCAACTATTAACATTTACGACACCAATAAATAAATAAAACAATTAATAAAGAAAGATAATTGAATAAAGTTAAAAATTTCCTGAATTGATTGAATAAAGTTAAAAATTTCCTAAATTAATAGAATAAAGTTAAAAACTTCCTGAATTAATACTTGGTGCAATAACGAATACATTATATGTTTTTTTTCCTGTTATATATAACAATTACACTTATGCAGAAAATTGAATTTTTTGTGTTTCATAAACCACAGTTATAACCCTTTGAAAATAATTTTGTCGAAAAATATAAATCTGACTTTCGACCTGTTAGTTAGAACGGAACTTGGTTGCAAATAGGAGAGACCCTAGAATGTTGAATCTAGGGTAAGGAGTTAAAATATTGTCAATATTTATTTTTATGTTATGTGGTGAAATAAAAATTGCTATTTGGAATTCGAAATGAAATATGTTACAAAAGGTTTGTTTGGTCAGGTTTTAATGCCGTTATTTTTAAAATCTATTCTAGAATAGCATGTTCTAGAATTTAATCAAATGAAGAAAGATATAGGTTTATGTGAATTAAACCTATATTTTGAAGAAAATTATAGGTTTATTAAGTTTCATTAAATAAAAATAGAATGTCATGAAGAGTCTATTTTCTTAACGCAAGTGGGAAAAAATACCTTGTACACTTCACTTTTTGAATAGTCAGATAGATGCCTTTTTGAGCTTGCATTTCCGGCGAATGCGTCTTGCAGTCATAAGTTTATTATTGTACCTCTGATTCTCTGAAATATGTACATAATAAACGTAAATTAATAAAATCAAAATCGCTGAAATATGTACGTATAAAAAATAAATTAATCTAAAATCAAAATGCATATAAAACTATTATGTTAGGAAATACAAGATGTGGCAATTAAATAATGAGACTTATGTTTTAAAACATTTTATTTTAATTTTATATATATGTATTTACTATCACCTTCAATATACACCCCTCCTCTATCTTTACAACGTTTCATGCGAATCTTCCATTGTTCGAAACAGCGCTGGAAGTCTACAGATCCTTCAGGGCAAGAGCCGCTTTCTCTTTCACAGCTTCAATGGACTCAAATCTAGTTTCTTTTCATCCAGATTTCCTCTTTGGAAACACATAGAAGTCGCATGGCTCAAGATCCTGCGAATAAGGTGGATGTTCTATCACTGATATTCTGTACTTGGCTAAAAACCTCTTGACAAACAATATAGAATGACTCGTCCTTCCACAATTCATGTCCTTTTTTCCCCTTTTCTTTCACGGAGTTCAGCAAGAACGTAAAGGCAGTAATGTTGATTAATATTTCAACCTTCAGGAATCCAGTGAAGGTACACAATCCATGACATCATCGCTTTGAATTTTGATTTGCTTATTCGAGTTTTTTTGGCTCAAGGTGAAGATGGGCTCTTTCAGTGCGTGGATTGATGCTTCGTTTCAGGATCATCAGTAAACAATCAGTTTGGGTCATTTTCAGTGGCGTTCAAACTGCCAGTACAAACATTTTTACGAACTTCTTATTGTTCAAACATAAGAAATTTAGGTACCATTTGGGTAAACACTTTTTACATGATAAATTGTTGTGTAAAATTTGCCATACGGATTTTCTGTCAATTTCTACAGTCTCAGCAATCGCCCGCATACTTCACCGACGGTCAGATCAAACAAGATTGCCGATTTTTTTCAATATTGTCATCTATTTTTGACATGGGAGAGTGACCCAGGTGTGACTTATCTTCATCGTTTTCTTGGCCATCTTGAAAATGCCGAAACCACTCAAAAACGCGGGCTCGCGATAAACATTCATTGCCATACACTTTTTCCAATAAATTATAAATTTTAGAGGCGGTTTTTCAAAGCTTTAAGTGAAATTTCATACAATTCGTTGCTCTATTGTTACACTTATCATTTTTCCAGCGAAACAAAAAAAATGACATTAATGCGAAAGAAGACTACAGTTTTACGGATTTGCTTACATAAGTGAGAGACTCTGCAGCTAAGCTAAACAGCTGTTGGTCGCTAGCATTTTGCGCATGCATACTTCTATCGCAGCGTCAGTCTCGTTATTTAATATCCACTCATTGTATGCATTGGCACTTTCACCATCTTGTTAAGAAATATTTAGGTTTTATCATAAAATAACATTTAAAATTTTAAATACTTGACCAATTAAATAAATTTCTTGTTAAAAATGAAGATATAATTTTTGAAAAACTAAAGCAAATTTTTTAATTACAAACATTATGTCATATTAAACATTTCTATTTTGCTCTTTATTTTAAACGAAACCATTATTCTTTTTCTTATTTCTTGCAAGTTATTTCTTCGATTAAAGCAGAACTCAGGAAAAAAATTTACAGCTCATATTTTTGAAGTTGTATTACACTATAATCAACTTTTCCACTGTCTCTTGTAAAAACTTGTTTTTTTTTCTTTCATTTATCCATATTGATTTTATAGTGCTAAAGATCATCTCAACATCAATATTATAAGCAGGAAATGCAAAGAAAAATGAACAACTGTTTAAAAATTTTGAGAACTGGATCTCATTTCTTTCAGAAAAATATTTAACTCATTTTTAAATAATTGATAGATTTAAAATGCCTCATTTTTTTCATTTCATGAAAATTATTTATATTAAGTGACTGATCAAATTATAAAGAGTCATCAATTTGCAGTCCTCCTTCGCTGAAGTACGCAAGGCATTGTTGAATAATAGAAAAAATGTTCATGCAATTTCAGAATCTAGTAATATGTGTTTATGTAATTTTGATAAACAGTCACATGATGTGTAAGTAACTATGGTGATGTTTTGTAGTATGGAAGACGTGGGTAGTTTCATCAGCCAATATTAGCTCTTCGAGTTTTGAAGTTTGCTTCACAAAACAATTAATAATTTTTTTGAACTGCCGACCAGTTCTATTTTGATTTATATTAACTATAAGTAAGATGTTGTGATAGGTAATGTATATTACAAAACCAACATTTTTCACGTATTATCTTTTTTTTACACCATATTTAAGTTAATTTTCTAATTTCTATGCAGGTATTAAAATAAATCAAAATGCGTTTTTAAAATTTTTGAAAAGCAAATACATTGGCTATTTTCTCATTCGTCTTTTCATTAGCTGAGTATTGTATAATTATATTAATTAATCACGATACATCAATATTCATACAAAAATAACAACTCAAACCAAATTGTAAGAAATAGTGATTGTTTTAACTCTAACTTTGGATTTTAGTATTCTTTATCGTTAAAAAAAAGGGAGGGGGAAAATACATAAAAGAAAAATTTCAAACTTTTTTTATAAATAGTGATCTGACAGAAGTGAAAAGGGAATCGCGGAATTTTATAAAAATTTGAAGAATAGTCACGATTGGAAAAAGGTTGGGAACCATTGCCCTAGATGGTACGAACAAAATACAGGAAAGTGAGATAAGAAGGTTACCACATAACAAAGTTATTTCATAAAACGTACCCAAATAACAATATATTTTTAACTTATTTTAATTTTACAGTCAGTTTATAAACTAATAAACACAAAATTTAGAATTAACACAGACAAATATTGTTGATGCATTCGGATTTGGGGATACAGTCTCTTGTATAACTCGCAAACAAATTTATATTCGCTATCAGGGTCGAATCCTCTTTTGGCATCATGGGCGCAATCTTTGCAAATGCTGCAAAATAACCATCTTATCTTTAGTTAGCATGTCAGATATAAGTCCCAATGCATGAATAGTTCATCCTCATCTTCATCGTGGATCAAAGGCTATCTTCTGTCTCCTCAGACAGGTGAGTCCTCTGCAATCTTCATTTTTTTTTTTTTTTTTTTTTTTTTTGCTTTTCCTCGCTTGTGGTTCCTAATGGTTTCCGATATATTGACCTTTTTTCCGAAGGTTCTACATTCTACCAATGAGGGTTTTTTTTCAGATGATTTTTTTTAAAGATTTGGTAGCTTAATTTTGTATTTTGGATTTGTAGGGGAGATTATGTCAAATGTTTGAAGAACTTTCCGTTCGGCTGATTTTTTTTTTTTTTTCTTCCTTCTTTTCCCTTCGGTGGGGGGACGGATATCCACTGCAGGGAATCGAAATGAAGATCCTCTGCTGTTAGATGAGAAAATGCTAGTCTTAAGAGTTAGTAGAACTTTTCCACAAAGGCATTGTCATCCACTAGAGAATACCCTATTTTGGCCAACAAGCTAGTTACACTGAACGTGGCATCAAACGAAGGGAGAGCAAATTACAGACGCCACGAAATCAGCAAAACCTAGCACAATAATCTCATCAAACATTGTGTCTCTCTCCTTCAATATAAAGCAAAGCAGGTGAGTGAGAGTGAATGATTTTTGGGTTTCACTCATGGAACAAGAACTCAATTAGGCTTGTAGGGGAAATTAGGTGCGCTAACCTACCGTTAGGCACCACACTTCAACTGAATCAGATCAATATATGATCCAAGACAATTTTATGTTTCAAACATCATTTATTGGTATTGTGAAGTAATATCACTCCTTTAAATGTAACAATAATAAAGTTTGTTAAGATATTTTTTTTAAATTAGTAGTTATTGATAATTGAATGGCTTAAATTATAAAGCAATCTATCCTATTAGAATGGAATATAGAGATGAACAAATAATACATCAATACAAACAATATTTGAGTATCCAGAAAACTGCAAATCTATTGGGGCGAGATGTCTTCTACTCATCCAGTATGAACTCAGCAGTTCCTGGTGGAGAGAAGGGAATCCAGACAAGTCTAGGAGGGCAGTAGACGAATCACCAGGGCAGCATTCAATTAGGCAAGGCAAGAACTCCTTTTTCCTATACTGCTGTATTTTTAATGGTTTCACTGGTTTAATACCTATACAAGAATATTTGCAATTTGCATAACTGAGCATGTAGGAATAGGTTATTCTAATGCGCCGCCTCATGGTAAGGTGAGAAGGTGACAAGCGGTTCAAGAACAGCCTTCGCAGGCTATACTGCGCCAAATATGAGGTAAAACAACAGCAACGTAGCTGGTGTAATGGGTGGTCTTAAAAAAAAAACAATTTTATGAAATAATCGTGAATATTGCAGGAAAGCCTCGTTCTCGGGCTGGAATCAACAGCACTCTCTTTTCTCTCAATGATAGGTTATATTTCATACGTAAGCCGACAAATAGCAGAACTTCCTAAAGAACAAAGAGGATACTCGATTTTACTCCACTTTCTTCTATATCAGTGGTTCTTAAACTTTTTAGTAATGCAACCCCACAAACCATAAGCATTCAATGAAAAAAATTAGATTGAATAATTTCTAATTTAATTTAAAAACTAATGAATAAATAAATTTAATTTGAATTTATTTACTGTTAATAAAAAAAAAACTTAATTTGTTAAATTAAAATGAGGTACTCGTAATTTTTATTATCCGTGACAAAAAATAATAGTATTTTAAAATATATAAATAAAAAAAAAACCTGCACAACCATACAACCACATCACGGACCCTTAGTCAGGAAATGGGCGTATTTGCAGTACGCCCAGTATCCGCTCGTACGGTGAGACGAAGCTTACAGTAGCGTGGAGTGTCAGCACAGCGATCATTAATTCGGATTCCCTTGACAAGGCAGCATAGAGAGAGATGGCGACTCTGGTGCACCGAACGACAAAACTGGATACAGGAGTGACACAATGTAGTTTTTCAGATGAGTCCCGGTTCTGCATACAGTATTCTGATGGTCGTATACGAGTCTGGAGACCACTCGTCCCCTGCTTGCATTTGATATCGGTATCGAGGCCCTGCAGCTGGTATGATGGTTTGGGCAGCCATTGGGTACACGACACCCATATCTCTAGTTTGGATCGACGAGAATTTGAACGTAGATCGGTACATTTCCTACATCTTACGTCCAGTGGCTGTGCCCTATCTTCGAGGCCCACCAAACACCTTTTTTTCAACAAGATAATGCAAGAGTGCATGTTACACGTCGTGTAAATAGAACCTTTCTCAACACACAGGGTATTCAATGGTTACCCTGGCCTGCAAGGTCTCCAGATCTGTCACCCATTGAAAACATCTCGACATGGATAGCTGAAAGACTGGTCCTCTAACCCTTTTCAGCAAAGACGACTGATGAAGTGTGG
This sequence comes from Nephila pilipes, assembly GCA_019974015.1. Taxonomy (NCBI): domain Eukaryota; kingdom Metazoa; phylum Arthropoda; class Arachnida; order Araneae; family Nephilidae; genus Nephila; species Nephila pilipes. The sequence goes on from BMAW01080501.1 coordinate 129,223, forward strand.
CATAGACTTGAAGCAGCATAAACTGAGTTGCCAGTTTCTGTCATTCAAGTATAGTTCGACTCTATGCCTAACTCTATGAGGGCCGTTTAAGTGGCCTGGATTGGAAGCTACTTTTACTAATTTCGCATCCCTGTAAACCCCCAAACTGCTTGCAAATTTAATCATTGTGTCATCATGCCATACTGTTTACGTACACAGTAAATATCTTTTTTTTTTTTTTTTTTTTTTTGTAATTTTTGTTGTTATGGTGTTGTAATTTTAATGGTCAGCAGTGTATTATGTGTTTACGGTCATATTTTGATTCCAAAATATGCTGAAACTTCAATGAGATTCCGCTTTAATAGTGCACTTAGAGGCATTTTTTTCAAAATGCAAATATGATTTACAGTTCAGCTTATCTAGTATTAAAATTTTATAATTGTGTTGCTCAGAAAATGTGAATGTATTAACTGAAGATAATGAACATATGATGACTAATGTTTCTTTAAATTAATGCTACTGAATTAAATTTTTGCGACCAGAACATTTAGCTTTGTGACCCCGTTTAAAATCGCAACCCACAGTTTCAGAAGCTCTATATTAAAAACGGCGAAATAAAAATAATTAATTTTTTTCATTTCAAAGTATGCGATTGCTTACATCAAATTTATTGTCTCACCTCTAGATGTTTACAAATTTCATTTGGTTTCGAATCGAAAACTGTAAAATTCAACATTAATAGTTTTCGTTAACACTAGTAGTTTTCGTTGATATTCATCTCTGATAATCTCTTAACTCTCCGTTTCTGGCTCACGGTAAAGTTGTGAGGTTCACTCCTGATTTGAACTGGTCCTGTTGAGTAATTTTATTCAATTTTATTCATTGTACTTATTCCAGAGAGCCTTCGTTCATTTTCCTACATTTACGCAAATATGCAAGAATTAAAAGGAACTACGTCTCTTAATTTTTCGATTTAAAATTCCTCTTTAAGTAGCCTAGGGATGGGTTGATTGAATGAGTACTTATTAACGCCGCACTGAAAAGCAGTACTATTGGCGACTGACCTCGTAATTTTGAGCCCCAGTCAAGAGGCAAGGATGATACTTGAACCGGCGCCCCACTCTCCAAACATTCACACCATGCCGACGCGAAGACTTGGAGCCTCTACATATTTAACGTGCATCACACATGTTCGATTAATTTGAATATGTATGAATTTCACAAATATTTTCAAGCTGAGTTCAAAAGGATATTTATTTACAATATCGATAAAGTTTGTTTCGATAAGCCAAGCCTGGTTTAAAGCTTAAATTTAATAGTAATAGCCATTTGCACTTTATATCCTATATTTGTAATTAAAATGAGCTCTTTCCCACAAGTAAAAGCTTATGTATTTCCTCTGTCACTCACTAGTGTTGATTAAGAAGTATTCAATAAACATTTCCTTTTTATCTCTCAAAAGCAATGCGTAACATTTTTTCAGACGAATCTTTAGTTTCACTTTCAAAGACTGGAATCTTGATACCATCCACAGCAAGGGCGCTGTGGCCGGATGTATTAGTTTCGCGCCTTTGATTTCCCCTAACCTTGGACTAAGCATACATGCGCAAGTGTTCAAAAATGTAACAAGGACATAATGTTCCCTTTATTCTTTTTTTTTTTTTTTTGGTAACTATGAGAAATTGGACACAATTCTGATGCTCAATTGATTCTTCTTTAGATAGTAAATTTTTTAACTCTAATAGCGCAATTTCCATAAAAAAAAATCAATGTTACTTATGTTTTTTTTTTAAGATATCAATACGTAAATATGGAATATATAAATATTGACGAAAATATTTTACCGTTCACTGCATCAAATACTTATTTCACCCTTTATTTTTCTTTAAAACTGCAATATACGTGCCATTTTTATATTGTGAAGATAATGCTAATCCTATGGGATTTCTACCGCCATCGTCAAATCGTCAACTATTTTATTTACCTGAATGCATTAAAGTGCATCCGAAATAGCAAAAAATAGCTAAGATTTCTGAGAAATGACCCTTTTTTTCCCTCTAATTTTTAAAAATATTTTTATCCCTATTTTAATTATTCGTTTGTGGACTTTCCGCTCTATAAAAAACATTGTAAATATTTTCAAAAATCGAAAAACTTATAATACCATAGAAACTCCATCAATTTTCGCTCTCTCCGATGCACTTTATTGCGTTCAAATAGCTAAGGTTGTAAATATTTGAGGATGGTAGAAGGAATTCCATAGAATTAATACTGGACAGTAGATAGGACACTTTAAAGCTGACTCTACTTACAATTTTGATTTCTTGAATGTCGTATTAATACTGGAATTTCTTTCCTCTTTAAATATACGCTGATTGTACTTATACGAATACAATAAGGTCATACAAAAGTGCAATGATTGATGGAGGTTTATTTAAATTTTTTTTTTTTTTTTTTGTACTTTAAAATTACGCGTTTGGGGTTTCATTTCAGATTTCTTAAGAAACATTTAAAACTATTTTCAAAGATTAAAGAAAACTTGTAATACCACAAAAAAACCCTTCAAATTTTTGTTCCCATGGGACTATTATATTAGTCAATTACAAAAAGGTTTCACAAGCACTTTTTCAAATACAGTTTTTTCTAAATATCTTTTCTTGCCAATCTTTAATCAAATAAAAGTCAAATTTTCCTTCCTTTGTCCTTTAGGTAGCGAAATCTGTTTTTTCACCATCCATTCAATAAAACTGTTTCTTTCTTTCTTTTTTTTTTTTTTTTTGCTTTTCCGACAGCACTATGGCACATTCAAATGAGTACGATGGTGGTTCAAAAAGTACCCGTGTTAGGAGTGGGAAATAAGAACTGGGTAAATCACTGTAATAGTGCCCAAAAATCATTTTTCCTTTTCCGAAGAAACTTGACTACGACTTCCTTTTCCATCCCAAAAGTCGTCACCATAACTTTTCCCGCCGATGAGACCGTCTTCGCTTTCTCCGGATTCACCTGAAGCAACCCGCTGATTTGATGGTTGTATGGTTTCTAATGTATCATGATGAATTCAGGTTTTATCGTCGGCGTCAACTCGACACAAAATCACCACAACAACGCGGCGGAAAACAAAACTAACCTTATGAATAAATGTCACATTTTCGGCGCCATTTAACAAATTGCAGCACACAATGGTAACACCAAAATGATATATTAATGACAGCTATTGTTAAAATGGGTCTTTTTTACCACTCTTGCGTACAATAAACTGATTTGAGAAGGAAAGTAGAGATTTCATTACACTCAGGAATGCAAAATGGCTTAAAGATAATTTATCATAGGTAACGAACTTATGATTGGGGATATTCAAGAGGGCTAAGTGTTCGGATTATATTTCCTCTAAAGATTTAACGTATGAAATAATGTGTTGGTTACATGTTTATGTAATGATTGATTTTGTTAACGTTGCACTTAAAAGCAACACGAGAGCTATTGGTGACAGATCTCGTAATTTTCAGCCTCTGTCAAGTACTGAGGACGACACTTGATGTGTAACATCCCTCTCTAAACTTTCACATTATGCCACAATGATTTGAAGCTTAGCATATTTGACGTTCATCGGTCCTGCTAACAGACAGCCTTTAGTAGCTTCAGAACTTAAATCCACAATTCGATTCAAGCAATGCCGGAAGCAAGTTCGCGATCTTGACCTCTAGGCTACCGCGGTCGGTACATGTTGATGGAATTGAGTCCGAAATGTCCCCAAGTGTCATGTGGAAACTATGAAGGGTGAATAACTCCTCTCGCTGTTCCCTCACTTTTTTAACGAAATTATCAATAATTATTTTTAGTTTTGGCTAAATATTTCCATCTAATTACAATATATGTGTAATATTGTTTTTTATTTGATAAAAGTTATCTTGTATAGTATTATTCTTTTAAAAAAAACGATAACACATTAGTAAATCACAGTAAATATGTTATACACTGTGTCAATGCTTACTTTTCTGTCCGAACTCATTCAGAAAGCGTAGAATGCTTACAATTTTGTAGATAATTTTTAAAAAATTGTGACTGTGTATACGTGTCAACACCTTCCCCCCTTTTACTCCCCAAATCCGCGTTATTTTCTTATAAATCAATAAAAATTTTGCCCTTCCCCTCCCAATATTTCTAATTCTCAATCGTAGCTACTAACTTTATGAGACAGATCTGGAGATCTTGCAGAATCAAACCATAAGGCGAGTATCATTTTACTTTAGAAATTAGTTGGCCCGATAAGCCTGTATATTATCATCCATAAAATTTAAATCAAGTTCAACTACATCCCTTAAAAGGCGAAACATAAGGCTCCAAGATTTTAGTCCTATACCTCACAGCAATTACAGAGTCAAAGACTAATAGATATTCGTTCTCATTCAACTTAGTGCCTGACCACACCATCCAACATCCGCTTCCTTATGCTCTAATGTTGGAGGAGTGGGTCCTTCCAGAAGGAGAAGAATCAGTGGTTATGGTGAATCTGTACTTACCAGTTATAAAATAGAACTGTCTACCATTGACCCTTGTTCCAATGTCAAGGCTCTCTGCACTATGCTAAATGGGCTGTTCTGTACTTGAAGATGAGCGTAATGCAAGCAGACCATCTTTCAGACTTATCTTCTGTAGCCTTATGGTAATAGTAACATTTGAAACTTGAGTTCCTATGGCCACTCGAAGTTAATACAATATTGGTTACTCCTCACTGTAATGGATAAATATTGATCTTTATTGGTCGCTGTGGTTCTTGAAAAACTTTGTTGGGTCCTTTTCTCTACGGTCTCATTAAATTGTTTTCGAAAGTTGTTAGGCGTTACGCTCAAATCTGAAGCATTCTACTTTTGAAATCGTCTTGCCCCAGATCATTCAAAGATTCCTTTACTCGTTTACCATATCAACGTTGGTGGATTCTCATTTTAACTGTTTATTGTTGAATTTTATGGAATGCTGCAAATAAACACCGTGAAAGCCGTCGAGATGTGCAAACGAACGAAACACGGATATTAACGCATTCACTTACAAAACCATTTCCTTTCAGTGCACGGTCCCCTCGCACTTGTACGCTTACGTAATAGTTATTAAACATTCGCATCTATATTTAGAAGCAATAGTTTATCTTCCGTTCAAAACTTTTCGATTGATTTTGGTTGGTTATAATAATGCAGCACTAGAAGCAACAGGAGGGCTATTTCAGTACATTTCGAAAAATTCGGCTAAATTTGCAGATACTAATAATTGTGAGCCCCAGTGTATTACCGTAGTCATGTTTCATTACACAAATTACATTTCCTTTCTCTAATTCCGCCTGAAACAAACTTACACATTTTTATGTCACAAATGCATTAATTTTGCTTCTATTGGAAAATCATACCTGTTTCCAGAATTTATTGAAATTACTTAATTTTTCTTGTAAAAATGTGCCTAAGTTTATTCATTGTTGAAAAATGCAAAATGTTTTTCGAAAAACTCTCCATATAAATCATAGTAATTGTATTATTGATTTATTTTGGACGACACTCAGCATTAATAGTTTTTAATATTTTCTGATCTTTTTGGCTGTCCAGGGTTAAAGTTTACTGTTCTGATTAAGCTGCATGCTTCTCTCTGTTTTGATGGTATTTCAAATCTCAACAAGGATTTTAAAATTTCTTTTAATATAAAAAACTGCATTACTTGCTGTATCGGAAATTTAGCTCTTCTAATCATTTTCTCAAATATTTTGTAAATAATTGTGTTTTTATTCCATATCTTGAGTTCTTTTATCTTGGAGGGTTGCATCATTATTTAACTTCGGCCATCTCAAAGCCTAATTAAATAGTCAAAAAGTTCAAAACTCTTGGAGTTAAGAATGTAGAAAGACAAAACTATTTATTATTCACCAGAGAAATGCAAGATGCACTTCGACATCCTCTAACTCGAATAATCCTACTTATTGTCCAAATAATAAAGTCTTAGCTTACTTGGATCACTCCTTCAGATTCAAGTACTTCACCGATTTTACAGATCTGACTCCTATTATACCATAAAGCGTCTCTTCCAAATAATTTCCCATTATAAAGATTAATTGTGTTACTTACCCAATCTTCAACATCTATAGTCTTGTGGTTATCCTCCACATCTCCCTTCTCTTTCTTTTCACTCCATTTGCTTTCTATATCAATTATCTTTAATTCAAAATTCACTATACTTTTATCAACATCCATTACTAATACGTTTCATTTAAATTGACAAGGAGTAGTAATTGTATCACAAATTACGTAAGTCCCCAAAGTTAGAGAAAGACATTTATGAATAGTCCAACGTTACACTCTTAGCTCGTATAACTAGCATCAAGCACAAATTTTCCTAAGACATAGAAACACAACTTCGAAATTATATCAATGTTTACAATAAAGTCTATCAATTTTTGATATAAATATAAGAGCATCGGTATTCCCTGTGTGTGTGGAGGGAGTGATAGATATATTTATTGCTCAAAGCCATTATTTGCAGCACCAAAAATTTGTTATAAGCCTACTTATCATCCTACATCTGTTGAAATAAGACTACTTATACTAATATATAGAGGTTTTTTTATAATTATTTAACTTTTCTGAAACTTTCAGCTTATTATGTTTGAATATTCTGAACGATAGTAGTTAGTATAAAGGAAAATAATATATAGCTATCGATTATTTATTGATGTATGAATACATAAAATGTATACATAACTATTTATAAGGCTTTTCTTTCAAGAATCTATTTTTAGTAAACTTAAAATTGAGTATATGAAAATAAGAACACACATTTAGTAAATAAGCAGAATATAGGTTCTAGTTTACTAACACGTTTGATAAAGAATAGTTTTATGTTTAATATCTCGCGATTTGAAAGAAAAACGTTCATTTTATTCCTTCAAACGATTTTTATTGTTTAAATCTGACAAATAAAGTTTTCTTTTTCCCCTAATTAATTTCATCCCATGTATAACAGTATTTTCCTATCTTTCATCAGTCTGGTATATTTGTGGTTGGATTGTATGAAAAGTTGTTAGGTACTGTAATTGTCAATGGATCATGTAATCATCTGACTTGGAACAATTTTGACTTCAAGAAACATAATTATGAAATTAGAAAAGAAATTTTAAAACTCACTTCTGTGTTATATGACAAATATCTTCTTGAATTATATATTTTAGATCACTTCTGTAATTAATTCTAAATTTTTTTAAGAATTTATTTACATTTTATACTAACAGTTTTTTAGAGGTGATTTATGCAGATTATATATGCATATATTAAACGTTAACATTTTCTTTCTAATAATGTTATTGAGAAATTTTATGAAAAAACAGTATTCTGTTTCAATCATAAAATCAAGTCTCCAAAACAATAATAATTTGAATCATTCTTTTTTTTTTTTTCAATTCTACATTGAGGTAAAAAACAGGAAAGTCATTATTTTCTTTTACTTTGATGAATTTCAATTTTATTTTCTTATTGAGTAGGTTCATTTTTGAATGAGTGAATTACAGTTTAAGTTATGGCTAAATCTGGCTAAGCTGCACCAAACATTTGTTTAATCTGTATTCTACAGAGAAAGGTGAGAAGAAAGGAGGAAATTTGATTACCGGTGAGTCCATGTTGCTAAGAGCATAGTTCGGTCAGTTAATTCATATTGCTAGCTTTTTCTCAAAGTAGTTTAATAATTATTTTACAAATTAAAAGAAATATTATCAAGATTCACAGACTGTCATCCAAGTTTCTTCAAAAGCGTGATTATTGCGAAATTAAAGTGTTGCAAAATTATTTTTGTACACCGACCATTCTAAACCATGTCAACGATGCAAGAGATTTCAATAGTCCCACTATGAAAATTGTAATGATGTTTAGCTACAACTCTTCAAATTTGCCTCAACAACTTGATGATTTGTTATAGCTAAAATATTAAGTTGTGTTCGGCTGTTAGTCTACAAATATTCTGAGAACGAAGCATACTGAGCTTTTAC
>BMAW01080501.1:144353-222211 GCA_019974015.1 Nephila pilipes
AGAATCAATCAAAAACAAGTTGATTCGAAACAAATCAAACAAATAAAAAGAATCTTGATAATTTTGTACTAATATTTCAAAAACTTATTTCGGGAACAAAAGCTTTTATAAACAAGCGGAACGTTATCGAAAACTGTTAGAGCGAGTCGGTAAACATTTTATGGAACAGTTCTAGCAACATATACCATGTTAAGAACAAAATATACCATGCTAAGAACATTGCGTAAAATATGCGCAATAGTAACCTTAATCGATATCTTACAGATTCTAGAAACTGCTGTTTATTTTGAAAAGAAAAAGATTACATTTAAATATATAACGCTTATTCATTCATTTCATAATCGAAACATATTGGCTTTCACGTCCTTGTTTTCCTTCCGAACATACCTCACTTTTCTTTAAAACCATCTATTGAATAAAGGAGTAATTCCAAATACTCTCCAAAACTTTTAAACTGATACATTATCCAACACAGACACAACAGAAATTACCAATCAATTTCAAAAAAAAAAAAAAATCATTTCTTTTCAATCGATAAAAAATAATCCTCAATCTCCGTTTCGCCATTGTCCTTTTTTTTTTTTTTTTTTGTACATCCAATCATAACACGTGTAACATCTAGGTCAGGGGAATTATGGGTAATAGGGCTATCGTCGATAAATTTTTACTACAAAAAGGACCTTTCGAGGTTGCTGGGATACACGCAAATAATATAAAAACGTTCGACCTACGAGATATGTCGGCAGATTACTATGACGACCATTTTTGTGTGAGTGCTGTCCTTCCTTTTCTGCTCCTCCTCTCTTTAGAAATATCGGAAGTGAAGTTGTGCTCGTCCTTAATTAATGATTTCGAATACAGTTTTGGAGAGCTGGAGTTGAATTTATTTTCCACTGGATAGACACCGGTTAAAGCTTGCGGTTGTAGTTAGTAACCGTTACATTCGTCACAGAAATCGAATCTGTTGTGGAATAATGTTTAAAATTAGCCACCCAAGGGGCTATTATTTTAGTTGGATCACTTTTTGCTTACCAAATCATTTTTCAATCTTTTATCGTTTGCTTCACTCTGATTACATTTAACTTAACTGTATTCAATTTAATAACTTATTGCTCGCTTTAATTTTAATTGCAATTAACTTAAATATATTTTGTTTAATAATTTATCGTTTCCTTTAATTTTAACATCGGAAAAGTTTACCGTTGTCCATTTCTCGATATTTCATCGTTCACTTTAATTCTTTTATATTTAATTCAGTAATTTAATAATAATTATAAAAAAGCGCACTTTGGGTGGCTAAATCTGTTCTTTGCAAAACTTTGCATGTGGAACATTTTACGTTTAAATTTGTCATTTTTTTTTTATCTCTTGGCTTTCTCTTATAAATTTACTGGTTTATTAATAGAGTTTTAGTTTTTAGCATAATTTTTTTTTATTGTTTTAAACTAATCTGAAGGTTATGGAACATTTTTCTCACAGTTTTTATGTTAGTTATTAAAACTTAACTCATGCAAGGAATTAATTTATAGTAGAAATGTAAGTATTTTTCAAAATGCCGTGGTTCTCTCTTTCTTTCAGAGACTTATTTTCTTCATTTAAGTAAGAGCATATTCACCTGAGGCATCCGAATGATTTTAATTCTTTCCCAAGGGGTTTATTGTCCGTGGTAAACACAGTTGATGCGCCCATCTAGCGATCTTTCTGTTTTCGATTCCCCTTCTTGTCAACCAAATTTAATCTTTTTTTCCATTTTTTCAAACATCCAGATCCCAGTTACACCTTGTTTTACGCAGCATAACCTTACCTGGCTCTTTGCGCCATTAAACATCACTATCACACCCCCAATTTTCAAAACAACTTAATTCAGACTAAGTTAAGATGTAACACTGTACTACACACACAAAAAAAAACTCTATCAGAAAACGTTCTTATAAAAATAATTTCTATAAATAGAAATTACTTTTCAAAAAACAGCTCATTATAGGAAATTTTTGCAAACATGAAATATGTTAAAGAAAACTATTTACATAGAAATATATCCTTACAATTAAATATCTGTACGGTAGAAATAAAATCTAACATTGAAAATATAATACATATATGATTCAATACTCATAAAATTCAGAAAAATTGAAACATATTTTATAACAAAACAGGTGTGCAGAAGCAAGTTTTAATGAAACTAAAAAATTGCATACAAAAACAAAATATTTTGAGACGCAATTATTGCTCAAGGAATTCTTTCACCTTGAATACTTATCGTTAAATATTCGAGCAAAAGTATTTTTAATCAAGAGAGTTTCAAACTATTAGATTTTCAAGTAAGAGTTTCTAGGTAGGATTTTTGATTCTGTACTCAGTATCTGATTTACTAGTCTTTAATCGTTTTGATTATGAGGAATATGTAACAACGAAAGCTATTAATCCGTTTTAAAAGCATAATTTCCAGATTTATAAATAACAAAAAATTTCATCCTCAGTAAAAAAAGCTGAAATTTTTTTATTATTATGTGCTAACATGTTGTTTTTAGAAACTGGCGTCAACAACAATTCGGGGGCTTAAAATTCGGTACGCTTACTTTACGCTAATTAATATTCATTTTGAATAGTTCTACTTTTTCAAGAACTTAACAGGAAAAAAAAGGCTAGCACATGTTGAGATGAAATTAACATTGCCAATTCCAATTTTTTTATTCTTTATTGGTTTATTCAAAAGTTCACTCACTGTAGGTGATACTTTACCGGGAATTAATTTGGAGAATATTCCAGAGTTCCTTTTTATGGAGTATATATTTTTCACAGATAAATAGAATATGATCCAGATCATTATTCGATTATAATTACTACACATTGCATTATAATGTAATTTGAATTTGTATAAGATGTCAGGGAAAATGATCATGCTCCTAAAACTCCAAAAGCCTAGAATCTCTTATCTTCTGTTTGTAGTTCAGACTGAAATTATATCGATGATTGGGAAATTTCCCAAAATTTCAAAATGTTTACTGTAGTAAAAGTTCTCGTCAATTTCTTTCCAATCTGTTTTGATAATTGTTTGTATTCATGTGTTCCGAGAATACTTAGTTTGATTGTAGAGCTGGCCAGTCTGTAGGTGAACAACTTCCCTCCTTTTTTTAACATTTAAACAAAAATTAGATACTAAAGAGACGGTAGATTCTTCTCCTGTGTCCTTCAAAAAAAGGACTGGTAATTTGGTAATTCTACATGCTTATTACATGAATATTAAGCAGGGGGAGAATATTAAAAATGTACACTTTCATCGATGTTGTGCAAATTTGCAATTCCTTAATTGGTAGATTGATTGGTATTATGGGATATGGAGCAACAACAGCTGTTATATCCTTAAGTTTTGGTATGTTTTAACCTAATTCTTTAAATGCAAACTATTCGTACTGTTCAAAAGATATATTCTTGACCGCAACAGCCGAGTGGTCATAGTCTCGAGCTCGTGGCTTGCGATGTTTCAATCGAGTCGCGCGTTCAGGTCTTAATTCCACTAAGGACTTAATGTGAAGAGAAACTGATGCACGTTAACTCTGTGGAGGATCCGCATTTTGACGCGGATTAGTGGGAAGTACCATTTCAGGTAACGACCTCGTCATATCTTACCACGGTTCAAAATTACTAGGCAGACCGGGAAAGACCAAAATTTCGTTTTAAGCCTAGTGGCTCCCATCTACCGGCCATTTTTGGTAACGTGAGTGTAATGTTAATCCTATGGAATTTCTACTACCAAATATTTGCCACTTTATCTATTTGAACTCAATAAAGTACATACGAAAGAGCAAAGACTGGATGGAGTTTTTATGCTATTAAAAGTATCCCTCCAATTTTTAAAAATATTTTACAATATTTTTTAAAGATAGGAAAACCTACAAAAGAATAATTAAAATCGAGGTAAAAATATTTTTCAAGAATCGAAGTAAAAATATAACTCCACAGCAGCCTTCATTACTTTTTGTTCTTTCAGTTACACTTTCTTGCATTCAAATAAAGTTATATTTGAGGGTAGAGTTGTAAAAATTCCATAGGATTAACATTGCGTTCAAGAAATCAAAATAGCCGGGAGACGGGAGCCTTTGCTAGCGAGCCTGGGTATGATAATAATAAGATATTCCGCTTGGTTTTCTTCAAGAAAGTACGGCTTGTAGTTGCCAGAATTTTAAGCAGTTTTGTTCAATTTACGATATTTCTGACGCCACCAAAGATCCTCCGTGTAGCGGGGAATGATGCAGGTTAAATCTGGTTGAGGTCCTCGTCATTTGAGCGACGCTCAAAATTACGAAGCTCTTCATCAATAGAGCTCGTATTGCTTCTAAGTGCAACTTTAATAAATAAACTTTTTGTTTTTCGCCTTACGACTGACACTGTTAATAAATATTGTACATGAAAAGGCAAGACAAAGAATAAAGAATTCGCATTGTTAAAATTTCTTATTCTTAATCGGACATCTTCATTACTAAGAGTAATCGATTGCTTCTTTAGAATAATTAGCTGAATACATTAAGCTCTAGTATGTTTGATATACTCACAGCTTTTGATGGGATGAGGAAATTATAAGAATGGGGTACCTTCTTCATTTGAATGTGGTTGAAGTGCGACACCAATAGATCTCTCGACTATATGAAAGTATTAATTCCTACATAACCATAAGCCTAAATTTTTGAAAACGAAAAAGAGAGCTCTGAAATTTCTTTGGTTTCTGGCAGTGTACCAGGTCAATCCCCCCGATGGAAGCACTAGATTACCAAATTACTATCATTTTACTTTTTTTACCGATCTCCCGAGATACTTTCAGTTTCCAAATCCTAGCTTCAAACTGCTCCCCTGGGTGCGCAATTGATCATTTTTCCACTATCGCCGGAATATTTTGCCACTATTTGTGGGAAAGAGAATTACTGTAATTTCTTCCGGGTTGCACCCTTATTACTATTAATATCTGGACACTTGAGATTTTCCACATTAAGTTATTCGAATGGCAATATCGAGATTTGAGTAGGCCTGTAATATTACTCAGTATTATCTACTTTTTTTATGAGAAGATCCAATTTCAATTTATGATTATTATTTTTGTCTACGCGTTTCGTCACAATTCATTTGGCGATGGCAACCACCCGTCCAGAGTAAAACGATAGGGAAAGGGAACTAAAATATTACCTACTGAATTAAGGGGTCTCATGACCCTTAAGCTAATTTTTTTTTTTTTTTTTTTTTTTTGAGGAAAAAATATGTGTTAGAGCCTCATCTTTTCTGAACATTTTAGTGCCACAATTTTAACGATACCTCCAAAATTTCATAAGTTATCGAGAAAAGCGCTAAACCTTGTTTAACTAGTTTCTTTTTATTATCTTTCGACTTTAAATTAATTTTTCTCAAAACGAAAATTTTAGCTTGCATGCAGGATTTTTCATGTACATGAAGTTTCATACATTTTAATTTGATGTATATGAAATTTCATACACATTATTTTAATTTTATGTGTATAAAATTTCATATACATGATTTTAATTTTATGTGTGTATGAAATTTCTAACCAATATTAATCATATTTGTCTGAAATTTCCTACATATATATTTAAAAATAAGTTTCTTTATGACTTATACATCACACAATTTTAGACAAATTATTAATAGAAAAAATTGTACATGAATTTTAACTGGATTTTTTTCCCTTAAATTTCATAATTTGCTAAATAATTTTTATTCGAAAAAATTTGTAGATTATATTTTTAAAAGGTATGTATAACTTCAGAACTGAACATTTTTCTACTTTACATTATTTTTTAAACTTTGATAAGTGTTGTACTACAGAATCCTACACGCAGTAAAATATTGATATTTTCACAGTTTTAAAAAGTGTCTAATTTATATATGTTTATAACTTTTGCTGTAAAATTACATAGTAATATGAAAATTAATGTAAATGTATATAAATATTATAAAATAAAAGTACCAAATGTCTGCTTTGTTTTATTGATAAGTTAATAAAAATATTGGTTTGATTAATTATGTTTTTTCACATACGCGAAGAGTTAAGGAGTCTCAGGACTCCTTAAAAAGAATATTTTAGAAGAGATAATGGCCTTTATTGCTCTCTATCACATATAAAATCTACAAATCAATCAAGGAAACGAAAATGAACTTCTTTAATAAATTTGATTTTCGTCATAAAGCAGATTTGTAGTGGAATTTCTTTCATATTCAGTTAAATATGCTTTTTAGGGTAGTATTTGAGGCAGCAAAATACTTTAAATTTTACATTTTTTTTTTTTTTTTAATTTTGCAATTAAAAAACAGAAGGCACTTTGCTGATTCTGTAGATGTATTATGTATTATTTATGAGGGTTGCTCAAAAATTGAGTTTTAAAATTGTAAATTCCCGTGTCACCCCATACAAAAATACATCCCAAAATATTTCTCTTTTTCTCGAAATAGGGTTTATTTAGAATTTTAATGCACTGTTCCATCGGAATTTCTTCGTCCCTAGTGCTTATATTTTGAACAGTATGAAAATAATTTATTTAAAAGAAATCTAGGTTATTTTTCCAGTGAACGGAGTTTTTTATCTTATTAAACACTCACAAAATATTAGATATTGTACATTATTTTTATAAAGGATATCTGAATCATAAAATTATTTTTTTAATGTTATTAAAGTTAATTTTCGAAATCGTAATTATGTATAATGTATAGAATGCTATATTTATAAGTACTTTTCATGTTTTAAAAGTTAAAAATGTAGTAGAATTTATGCAAGATGTACCTAAGGGAAAGTACACGACTTAATAAATATACAATAATATAAATACAGCTATTGGTTTTATTATCCGCTCATACATAGTTATTAATGTTTTCAAACCTGGTTGTCTTTTTCATAAACTGGTACATAAATATACAGATATCTGAATGTTAAAATTTGACTTTCACTGCTTTTAGTTTAAAAAGTGAGGAATATTAAGAGTTGGCGTAAGATAAGGTCATTTTTCCCTGCCGAAAATTAGCAATTGCATTGAAGTTACTAATTTTTAGGTGATTAAGGTTAGTAAGAGTGATAGTATTAACGCTTTGTGTAGTGTTATGCAATCCAACTTATCTTTGCATTTATTTCTGTGAGTATAGCAGTTTTTGTTTGTGTTTTGAGAAGTGAGATATCTGGACAGCAATAAACAGGACAAATTGTAGAAGGCGTTAGCTTAAATAACTTCTTATAAATTTTAAATATCTACTTGAATAGAAATTAATAACGAAAGTGAAGCTATTAATAACTCAGTATAAAAACCAACTTTTTAAAAAACAACGTTTTTATATGGTGGCAAAGTTTATAAAAGAAATTTATTGAAATATTAGTTAAAACTGGATTCAAATATCTAAATATTGCATTGTTAGGCAAGTAAGAACGGTTTCCTAAATTTCAGAGCTCTAGCTTGATGGGAAGTTGGTTAAATTCATGATAGAAAATTTGATGACACATTGATACACACACAGACAGACACAAACCAAGTGAAATACATAATTATGTTAAAACTAACTAAAATTAATTATTTAATCCGGTAAATTAAATGGTTGGAATGCAGTTTAACCCAAACACCTTTGGCGACAAGAATTATTTGGCGGTATTTTGCCAAATTTGGCTACCCTTATCCATTTTACGGACTCAACGTTCAGCCAAAAAAAAATCGCCATATTTGGTGCAATTTTTTTAAATTGCGCCAAGTGTTTGGGCTAAACTGCATTATTAAAGAAAATAATATTTAAAACTTGTCGCAAATGTCTAAATATTGCATTGTTAGGCGAGTACGAACGATTCCCAAAATTTCAAAGCTCTAGCTTCATGGGAAGTTGGTTAAATTAACGATCGAAAATTTGATGACACACACACACACCAAGTGAAATTCAGAAAAACGTTGTAATAAAATACGTCCAATGGCTATCAATGAAGTTCGTTCACTTAGAAAATATCTCAAATTGAGTAAATATTAAAACGTAAATACTGTAATAACTGCGCGTGTGTGATGCTTATTTCCTTACTTGACTCAATGAAGACCCAGTCTTTAACAAATAGCAACAGGATTAATTTAAACTTCGCCACCTATTTCTCAAAGATCATCTCCGCTCCTACCTCTCTCTCAATACATTACATGTTAAACATACATTTCATCATTACATTACATCTCAGTACAGTAGATGTTCTCTCTGATTCCTCGGCCGAAAAAGAGGGCTGCCACAATTTTCTTATGACAACAGGAGCTAGGCAACAAAATTTAAAAAACACATTTTATTTAAATTTTGCATTGGTAAAGAATAATATCTGATATCATTTGTGTTAATTTGCAACGAATCGGATACTTATGATAAAAGATGCAAATGTAGTGGTATGTCTTTTCTCGACAAAAGTCGAAAACGTTCGTTCGATTTCATTACCGAGAGGTTTTTTTTAGATTGACTGATTATCAACGTAGTATTCAAAAGTAACATGAGGACCATTGGCGATGGATCTCGTAATTTGGATCCCCATTAAGTGACGAGGTTGGCACTTGGATTTGGTATAAAGCAATGAATTATTGCATGATGTATGTCCACGCAATCCGTAGTCCAATAAAGATCCTTGAAAACGAGAAAAGTACACGCAGTTAAAAAGGGGCTCTTTCCGAGCAAATTCAAATTTTTCTCAGAATCTCTAACAAATAGACCACAGTTCCTTTAAACAGGAACAATTAACACACATACATAAAACTATACAATAGCACAAATCTCAAAGTTCGCACAATCACTGAAAACAGTAATTCAATTCACGTAATCTCAATGTCGCATGAACACATATAGTCTGCATACTCTACATACAATCTCTTTGTTACTCCCATTGATACACCAGTGGCTCATTTATACACCCTTAAGAGAATGCCCTGGAACATTTTTTCTTTCGCCTAGAGTCATCAAAAAATGTCGATGAATGTGGCGATATGGTGACATTTGCAGACCTA
Organism: Nephila pilipes; assembly: GCA_019974015.1. Classification (NCBI taxonomy): domain Eukaryota; kingdom Metazoa; phylum Arthropoda; class Arachnida; order Araneae; family Nephilidae; genus Nephila; species Nephila pilipes. Next base: position 153,356 of record BMAW01080501.1, read on the forward strand.
ATTTGTCTTAAAATGTGTCAGCAAGATCACCCTTACCTTTTCAACAATACTCAAAGGAATTTTCTCACATTGTCTATAAAACAATTTTAGCAGTCATAATTGTCGCTCTATTGGAAAGATAACTAAGTCTAAACTATCGGTTTTGAACAATTTAAAAATTCTCGTGTCTGTGGAGCTCTGAAAGTGGCTGACAGAAATGTACTACTGCGTACCATTGGGAATTCTCTACTGGTCATGAATGTTTCTAAGTTCTTTTTTTTTTATGTTATTGCACCCCTACTGCCGTATCCAAATCTTCGGATTTCCATTTTTAGAAATGTCTATTTCATTATCCGAAAAGGCTAAAATGAATGGCCTACTACGCTCTTTGGCCTACCTCTCTACCACGTTTTTAAGATATCATATGCACTGTCACAAAGCATTCAACGCGTCAGTCTTTTTTATTATTATTATTATTATCTTTTTATTCTTCATAAAGGATATAAAACTGCGAATCTCTTTACACAACTTTTATCTATAACGCGTAGTGTTCTGCGACACAGACGAAATTTGCATGTTCCCAAATTTCCAAACGTGATAATTTTCCTTTTTAATCAATTTATGCATGTATGTGTGTGTGAGCGCTGAAAAGATTATTGGAAAATATGGCTTTCTTCTCATATCCCCAATATCCTCTGTTTTGAGCAGCTTGTTATGCAAGTTATTCATTTATACCAGGGGTCTCCAAACTACGGCCCGAGGGCCACATCCGGCCCGCGGACAGATTTTGTCCGGCCCGCGGAGAGCTAGCATACTTGAAAGAAAACTCCTTCTAGAGAACATATTTATTTTTTATAGCAAATTAAATTTAGTTTACTGAAGTAATCTATTTTTATGTTGAATAATTATTAATATGACATCTACATTGATATGGTCATGGGCTAACTACTCATAACATTGTTGTAGGTTACTATATACTAACTAACAAATTATTGAAATGAATCCAACTAACATTTTATACATTTTAAATGAAAAAATAACTTATAACAAGCATAATGACATATGAAATACTAATGAGATTTATGTAATTGAGATTTTCCACTGACAATAGTTTGTAGTTGTGGACTAATTTTACTTGTACCAATTATTAAAAGAGATTTAAGATGCTCATCAGTTAATTTAGATCTGTAAACATTTTTTGTGTACTTCATTTTGGAAAAGGTCTTCTCACACAAATAAGTAGTACCAAAAACAGAAAACAGCCCACGAGTAAATTTATGCAAATTATCAAATTGTGTCAGTGGAAGACACTTATAAAATTCCAACAAAGATAAGTTTTGATATTTGTTCTTAATTATATCACTGCACTGTAGATCAATCATTTCCATTTGAAGTTCCGGGGCTAGGGTTTCAATGTCAGTATCAAAAGGATTCTGAAAAATCTTAATTTGATTCGCAATGGCATCAAAGTCAGAGAAACGAGTATCAAAATTTATTTTCAAAGCACTCAAAGTTTCGATTGCAAAATCGATAGGAAACTCGGTCTCAGTGGTGTGGCTGAATATTTCACATGTTTTAAAATGTGAAAAACATTTACTTCGTAGTTGTGATTGAAACAGTATCAATTTCTTCCGGAATGATTTGATATTAGTGTATAAATCAGGAAGATGCTGGTTTTCTCCTTGCAATCTCAAATTCAGTTCGTTCACATGTTTTGTCAAATCAACATAGAATGCTAACTTCCACAGCCATGCGTTGTTTTGCAATTCAGTAAGAGGGCGATGCTTTTCATTCAAAAAATTTTCGATCACTGCTCGAAGTTCAAAAAAGCGCTGAAGGACTTTCCCACAACTAAGCCAACGTACGGCAGTATGATAAGGTAAGTCATTTTCTCCAATCTCTTCAATAAATTGCACGAATTGTCGGTGATTCAGCCCAAAAGATCTGATAAAATTAACAGTTGATATGACTGGTTTCAGAACTTCAGACATATCCAAACATTTTCCGCACAAAGACTGTTGATGAATGATACAATGTAAGACTATTGGTTTGGAACCACCGTCATTTTCTACAGCCTTTGACACAAGAGCGACCACTCCTTTATCTTTCCCACTCATGTTTTTGCCTCCATCAGTTGTAATACATTTCAAGTTTTTCCATCGAAGGTTCTTTTGGTTAATGGCCATTTCAACTCCTTTAAAAATATCTGAACCAGTAGTTGTGCCATGAATACTATACATATCAAGAAGTTCTTCATGCACTTCATAGCTTTTATCTACTCCTTGAATATAAATCAACACCTGAGCAGTATCTGACACATCCGTTGACTCATCCTAGGCCAAAGAAAACCACTCAACATGTCCATTTTTGTTGAACAGTTGAGAGGATATATTTTCAGCGATGTCTTCTACCCTTCGAGCCACAGTGTTTGCTGACATACTGACAGTTTTTAATAAATTTACCTTTTCAGGGCACATTTCTTCGGCTACTGCGATTATGCATTCTTTGACCATTTCTCCATCGGTGAATGGTTTTCCACGTTTTGCAATTTCAAGAGCCACACGAAAGCTGGCATGAGTTGCAGCCTCTTGTTCAGTTTTGAGTTTTGTAAATAAAGATTGCTGCGATTTCAATCCGAGCTTCATAGCTTCGAATTTTTCTGTCCGCAAACTTCCTGTATATTTTGAGTAATTTTGAAAATGTTTTGCTTCATAATGACGTTTAATGTTATATTCTTTGAGAACGGCTATGCTTTCATTGCAAATCAAACATAGCGCCTTGTTACTGGACTCAATTACGAAATACTGAATGTTCCACTGATCTTTGAATTTTCTGCATTCACTATCAATTTTTCGCTTCTTTTCCATTCTACTAAATCACACACAAAAGCAACAATTCAAATCAAAATATTGTTACAAAGATGTCTTAAACTTAAACACGCACAAACACGTTTTAAGGAGGTACGCACTATTTTATTTCACAGCAGTGTCATAGGAACTGACTTGTGGTTGCGCCACTAGCCTTCTTATATATTCCACTTACTGCCATCTAGAAGTGAGTGGAAGACACCAGAACTTTCTCGAACCAACGAGATTATTCTGTAAGTGCTATTAGCGCCATCTGTTAGCGATAGAAGGTACTACCTATTTCCGCTTGTGTCCACCAGATGTCCTGTCACGTTACTCCTCATGGCTCGCTCGTACTCTACGACTAATCTAGAAATTACAGATAATGACAGGAAAATTAATAATATGCAGTGTTGCCGTTTTGCGGACTTTAGTCCGATTTGCAGCCTTTTTTAAACGTGGCGTACTTTTTCGGACTTTTTTTTTCATGTAAAAAAAATACTCATTCGTTACTTGAGTACTCGTTACTCGTTAGGAACCGAAGTAACGATTACTGAAGAAAAAAGTAATCAATGATTACTTGTGTATTTCATTACTTTTGTAATCAATGATTACTATGGCGATACGATGCGGGTACCCCATTATAACGGATACCCATACGATACGGAAAATACATCAGCTTCCCCGTCGCTAGAGGCATCTGGCAGAAATTAAATGAGTATCGTCCCCGTCGCTAGAGGCATAAAATTAAAGCGTTCCCGTCGCTAGAGGCATCTGGCAAAAAAGTAATCATATTTTACACCACTAGTGGACTGATTCAACTTTTTACCACCGGCAACAATGAATGATAATATGGTTTTGGCCCTTGGAATTTACTGGAGTAATCAATATGGCCCTAAGGCTGGAAAGTTTGGAGACCCCTGATTTATACTATCTTATAATTTCCTTTTTATTGTTTTTATTATTGAAAAGCTGACAGATATTCCCCCCTGTATTATTACAATGAGAGTTAACTCTCAAGGCATCTCGTTTTATATGCAAACTTACGGGAATGTCATATCCGCTTAAAAGTCTTCTTATTCTATTCGAATCGTCTGCGATTCTCTGCGTACATATGCGTCACAGTCTGAATACTCTAACTTTTACGCACTTTTCGTTTCGAAAGACATCTCTAAAAAGGCAACTATAACCTTAAGCATTAATCTAATTTAACCTGTCTTTTCAGATGCGGGGTCTCCGGTCTTCTAAAGCTGCTTCTCGCCGACCCCCTACGATAGTGTGTTACATTTGCGGTCGCCAGTTCGGTACCAAATCCATCAGTCTGCATGAGCCCCACTGCATGAAGAAGTGGCACCTGGAGAACAACAAACTACCCAAGAACTTGAGGCGGCAAGAACCAAAGAAGCCAGAAGTCATTCTTAGAGGTACTAAAATCATTTAGAGAAATCTCACTCTAGGAGGTCAAAAAAATCTTTATTTTCGCGACTTAACGACTTATCTTGCCGGGGAGCCATCAAAACCTGTTCTGATCTTTTACAGGAAGGTTAAAATGACTTTCGAAACACTCGTAATAAAAATGTTCTAATCCGTTTAGTTATAATCTATGTCGCCGCTAAAAGAAGTGATGACCCCTTAGTAACTTCCACAATTCTCATTCCATGTGGACAAAATTGGCATAAATTTTAATGGATCAAACAAAATTAGGATGTTGATGGATTAATTGACTTAATTAACATTGTTAAGAAATTTCTAGAGAAGAATTTTTTCGTATATTTTATTTCTCTTCATAAGAAAATTATTTATTACCGATTTCGCAAGAATCTACTCGAAAGTTTTCAAATAACAGAAAATTAAAAAAAAGTGAGTCCCCTTATTTTAAACGTGTTTCTCAAACATTTAACGTTGAAAAATGTTCCAGTCAATACTTTTCAAAGCTTATTGCACCAAATATAGCCTTTTCCCCTCAAATCGAAACACATAAACAAATAAAAGTAACGTTATTGTAAAAATATAAATTATTAAATGCAATTGCGAACGGAAGTGAATTACATCATACCAAAATTTTTCAACAGTTATCGATTCCCTTATCATATCATGAAAACCTTATATACAAAACTTCACGCAATCCCCCAATATAGTTCAGAAAATATTCAACGATGAAATTACAAATGAAAATTGCAGTGACCTCTCGGCTATATACTAGTTTATTATTTGTATAGATCTTATTTATCGTTTCGCTTATCACGCGGTGTTAAGAGATAGGGAAAATGTTATGAATCATGCATTTGCGAAGAAGTAATCTAGTGTATGATTCCACAATGGTTTTCATCAAATACCTTTTGCTTTTGATTAAATGTATATTAACGTCGCACTTGGAAACAACACGAGAACTATCAAATACCTCTTGCAGTAATGGTTGGATTATTGAAATTTAGACTATAAGCTTTTAAAATCCTTTTTCTCCATCTAATGCTGCGCAGCGCAGTAGCCGAGTTGTCGTGGTTGAGAGATCGAAGCCGGCTTTGTTTCCTTCGGTTTTGAGTTCGAGTCCAGATGAAGGAAAGATCCGCAGTGTATGGGGAAGCATGGTGAGTAGAAGGGAAAGATTTGCAAACTCCCTTTAACTTTGGAAAGGGAAGTGCCAACTCGGGTGTCCAGGCCACATGATTATTTTCAATATTATGAGGCCCATTGCCAATAGCCTTCGTATTGCTTCTAACTTAACTGTAACGTTAATAAATAATCTACCTAATTCTGCGAATTTCTTAATGGGGAAAATTCTTTTTCAGTATTTGATTGACTGTATTAAATAAATTAATCCATTGATATCGTAATTTAGTTCCCTTTGGGTTGCGATAGCCTAATGGTCATGGTCATGGAATTGCAGGCCGGCGTTGTTTTCGTCGAGTTGTGTGTTCAAGCCCTGATACTAATAAAGACATTCCGTGTAACGGGGTTGATGCATGTTAAATCTGGTCGAAACCCTATGTCTTGTAATTTATTTTGTTATTATTTAAATATATTACTGTATTTTGATTACACAGATTTTGACTATTGTTTTTAATATTTTAATGATTATATTAATTTTCCTCCTTTTTTTTTTTTTTTTTTTTTTGTCTTATTTAACGTATATGATTTAAGTTACAGTTAAATTTCAGGCTACGGGATATCTTTTTTGTTCCTTATTCGATAATCATACATAGTTTGCTAAAATATTATTTCTGGCATACAATTGAAGAATGGCTAGAATTAATCTGTTATTCTCTTTTTTTATATATAATTGAGTATGTGGCGTTTATTTTGGATTTGTATTTTATTATTCATTTAATACATTTTATTTTATTCAGTTATTATACTTAAGTTTCTTTGTCTTGGAGTTTATTTTATTTTCATTATTATTATGTATTTTTTCGGCCTTTATTGTATACCTAATTTTGTGTACGTTATGACTGGATTCCTTGTGTGTAATATTCACTCCAAAAGAGTGAATAAATTTCATAGAGCAGAACATCTACGTAAAAATATTCAACTTTACGAAATTTTCTGGTGTTTTTAAATTGCCATCTTTATTCCTTTCGTCATTTGAAAATGAAAATTTAATGCTTCCTTCTTTTTATCACTGGAACAGAAATTGTGTAGTTACGAGAGATAAGATTGTTGATGAAATGTTTTTAAGACAGGAATAATTGATGACATTTCCAAAATTATAAAACGGGAAAAAGAAACGACTCTCCTCCGTGTACCCTCATCCTCAACTCCATTTTTGTTCGCTAAAAATATTTTATATCTAGTAAATATTTTATATCTAATAAATATTTTATATCTAGTAAATATTTTATATCCTAATATTTTATATCTCTAAATATTTTATATCTCTAAATATTTTATATCTAGTATATTGGTGTGCAAAACTTAACCTACAAATATTTTTTTTTGCCATAACTCCACGAGAAATCATCTCAGAATCATAAAATTCAGAAATGAGAGACAGCATTTTGTAATCGATGACGAAAGCTTAGTTGCTTAATCGATGATAAAAACTTAATCGATGACGAAAGCATAGTTTCACACAAATGAATACATTGCATATAGTACGGAATCAAACAAAAAAAGGCTTTATTGAATTCATAGTATCGCTACACATGATTGTCTGTCCAAGAGGAAGAACAACAAGCAGATGTTCCTTGGTATGGGATATGCCCTCCCTTTACTACAATAGTAAATTCGCACCGTCTCTTCATACTCAGCACTAGATTTTCCTACATTTCTTGAGGTAAGAGGGCCCATTCCTCAATCAGCATCTGTTTCAGTTGTTGGGTGTTTCCCGGAGGATGTAATCGTGCCACAAGGCATTTGCCCAAAGCATCCCTCACGTGTTCTATGGGATTTAAATCAGGGGAGAATGCTGGCCAATCCATTCGAGGGATATCTTCACTTTCCAGTAGCTGCTGAACATCAATAGTATGGCCGTGCATTTTCATCCATAAAAACGAAGTCTGGTCCAATAGCACTTCAGTGCAGACGCACATGGGGAACGATCGCTTCCTTATAATAGCGACCTCCGGTTACAGAACCTCTATCGAAAACTTGGAGCTCATTCCACTCATTCTGTATAATGCCTCCCCAGACGACAAAACCAGGACCACCATAACGGTCTCATTCCGTAATGTTACTGGGATGAGACCGTGTCACGACCTCTCTCCAAATCAACTGGCGTTGAGAATCGCTTGTGATACTGAAACGGCTCTCATCCGTAAGGAGGACACGACTCCGTTGATGAGATGTACAGTTTTTGTGCTCCTTACACCACTCTAAATGGTGCTGCCGATAACCGACTTTCAAAGGGATGCAGCGTTCAGGACGGCGGGTAAATAGGCCACCTATGTGAAGGCGTCTGGCCACAGTAAACCCCGATACTTGTCGCCTTGTTGCTGTACACAGTTGCTGAGGAATGGCGATTGCTGACTGGTATCAGGCTCTTCGTCTGCAGTACGATATATCAGTCATCCACTGCAGTTGTTTTCCTAGGACAGCCACCACCGACCATTCTAGCAGCTGCACCTATAGTTTGGAAGGCTTTCCAAGCGCACGAAACGGCACTTTTGTTGATTCCGAAGTCTTCAGCCACACTGGTCAAACTACGCCCATCCCTTAGCTTTCCGATCATTCTTCCACGTGTGAAGGCGTCCAGGTGATTTATTCTAGCCATATTTCACGAAAGAACTCACTTGCACTTAAAGCGAATGGCTTTAATTGCGCATCCGTTCTTCCTTTTATTGTAATCTTGAGCCTCGCGCGCCGACCGCACACGTTTTGTATACTCTCACGTCGCCTATGACTTTTTGTTCCTGACATTTGCATACGCATCACCTTTCTTCTGAATTGCGTGACCATTGTACTGATCGCAATAACCCTTTTCTGCAATTCCATGACTATCTGCTTAAAATTTACATTGTTACTTAAGCTTTTCACACCAATGTAGTATTTAACACAAAATGAAGACGACGAGTTTATATAATTTAAATCTCTGTTGTTTATTTTCACAAAAACTATTTGAAGTTAAATATAATCTAACTTTATTTACTGTGTTTTTATAACCGCAATTATTTCTTCAGGTGACGGCTCTTTTGACACAGCAGCCATGTCTGAAACTGCATGGCAAATACATCTAGAACAACTCGTTCCATGCGATAATTGTGGGAGGACTTTTCTGCCAGACAGACTGGAGGTACATCAAAGGGGGTGCCGAAGTGATAATAGGTAAGTACTCGTATAGTCTTTCGAATATAAATAATAATCAAACTAAGGAACTGAATAACCTGCGTTAGGCCATGCTATTAGCTACAAAAAAATTTAAGTATGATTTGATTAGCTTGACATATATATATATATATTGATATATTGTCATAAAACTGTTGTTAAATCTTTCTTATAGATGTCTGTTATCATTTACATGCGTTTTTGAGGTCATCGCTTGTCTAGGGCTAAATTAAGACTTGAATACCCAATCTTTTTGAGCCCTAGAGCACATTCTAAAATACCAAAAGGGCCGTGGACACATTTATTTTTCTCATATGAGAATATGAATTTAGAGTATACACATTAAATGGGAATTGACCTTCGTAGAAGCCACCATAATGGAGAACTAATAGTTATGCTCGTCATAAAACTCCATCTAGAAACAGGGGCATACAATACAATAGTATAGAAAGGCATTAAAAACAATTTAAGGGGAATATATTTCATGTTCCTTAATTTTTAAGAAATAACCGGAAGAAAAAGATAAGCCGACAGAGACGAACCGTGCCTCCAAATTGAGACTAACTCTAAAGAAGTTTTACGTAACATTTTATTGAAAGCAGTAATTGTTTTTTATCGTGGTCACACAACAGCGGGCACGTATGAAACCGTCGACGAATGTAATTGTCTCCGCAGGCATAAGGTTGGGAATCCCTAAATTAAGGTTGCTGCACTTGCCCTTCATTATTAAACTCCACATGTGTCTTAAATAATCAGCAAGTTCTCAAATTCAATTGAAGAGACGTCAGAAAAAGGTTAGTTTGCTAACTATTTTCACAGAATATGTTAGGTTGCTTTCTCTCGAGTCCCTCTTAACTCACTCGTATCCTTGCTTTAATTAAATACTAAAGTTTTATATCACCAACTCCCTCGTACGGAATGGAACACTTCTCGATTTTAGCCGATTCGACTCCTATTATTCTGATAAAGAGTTATTTCTAATTACTTTCAATATAAATGATTAATTGTGATGATTCACACTAATCTACAAGATCTATCATCTTGTTGTTATCCATTCTCATTTCTTTCAGTTGTATTTCACTTGTCATTCAGTTGTATTCACTTTACTTCTTATCTTCTTATCTCTTATCTTCTTCTCTTCTTGCTTAATAACGTTGGTTGGGATGGAATTGGAATTGTAGGCAACTGAAATTACAATAAGTCCTTGAGGTTAGAGAAGAGAAAACTGCGAATAGCCAAACGTCACCAAAAAAAAAAATTCTTTAAGATTTTAATATTCAGATAAATGTTTCCAAAAAAATGTAAAGCTGATGAGTTATGAAAAATATTTTCAGGGTGACAAGAAATTGACGAATAAAAATGACCACTAACGAGTAATATTGAAAAAAAATGCATATAAATTATCAAATTGCGTATAAAAACTGTACAAAGACTGGGATAAGCAAAAAAAAAAAAAGAAAATTGAAATTGGTGAAGATCCATAACACAGTTCATGGAGCTTGCATATTATTCACTGTTCTGCGAGGTGTATTTTAAACACATTAGCGTTCAATGACATCAATCGAGGACAATCTTCTGAATGTGTTAGATCTTGAAGGGGTTTTATTATTATATATTGGCTGTCAAAGGTTCAAATTAATAATAATCTATATTTAGGCGTATTACATATTCTTTTTACTCCACACGTTTTCTTAATACAATGGTTCCCAACCATTTTTTTTTAATCATGATCCTTAGATTTTTTTTTTAAATGCTCGCAACCTCCATCCGTCATATCATTATGTATAAAAAAGTTAGAGATTTTTCGTTTATTTATTTTCACCCAAACTTTTTTAACAATCCAAAATAGTAAATCCAAAAATTATAGTTTAAATAAGCTCTTCTTTATTACAATTTGTTTAAATTGTTACTATTGATAGATAGTTGTGTATAATATATATTCCGAGAAGTGCTTACAAATTCGCAGCAAATATGAAAAGAGCTATAACTAGAAGTAACATATTTGTTAGAGATTTTAAATATGCCTGTTCTTCAGCTTATTAATTTCTACACAGTTGAAACTTGTATTATAAAATAAATGATAATATCTTTATCGCGTCATAATGTTGGAGGAAAGCCAATTTAGTGGTGCCTAGATGCATTATATCACGCATTTCCATGTCAATTTGTCTGCAGAAACGAAGCCCTTTAAAAGACATTAAAATAACATCATGTGATATATTTAAACATGCATGTCTCAGGGATGAGAAAAAAAATTCCCTTTTTCATGAATATTTTTTGAATTCACAAAATATGGTTACTTAAATTTGATAAAATTTCCTAAGAAAATATTTCTTGTTTATCAATGTTACTCTCACCTAAATGGAACATCAAGCTGTCCGTCTCTAAACATCTCTCTTTTACACATTTCTTCGAGAGGAAATAGAGGCGCTCGCTGTGATACGGGGATCCCCAATCATGAAACGGTAGGTTTTAATTCGGGATAGTCCTTCTCGAGCTCATTCAAATGACACATGATAAACTCACAGAGTGTAATTGTGCTTTAAATATTCTGAAGTAGGAATCGCATTTTCAGGAGGAAAAGACATTTTCTCTCTCTCTTTGTGGTTTCCCTGTATCCTTCCTAGCATCACACTTAAATAAGAAGCTCACCATATAATTTGGCAAAACTCGCACACGCATTCAGACTTTCACTGGCACATTTCTACCGACACGTCACACTCGCGAGTCACATAAACACTTAACACTAATTTCGTTAAGTCATGTATACAAATAAAACTCGTACGTGTAGACACCACTGTCAACTTTCTCCAAATATGTTAAATTAAGTTTAAGTTGCCGTTAATCCTGTTTACTCAATAAATTAAAAAATGGAACTAAAGATAGTCTCATTTGAGTCATTGTTCAATCCTTTTATTTTTTGTTCTCGTCTATGATTGGAGCCTCTGCTTTCCGTTATGCGATCAGTTCATTTGGTCAAATTTGTCAATTACAAATGCTATTAATCTCAAAAGAAGCGAAGGTGACGTTTCTGCTGCGAACTACTCGGTTAAGTCCAAGCGCATTAAGGATAAATGCATGCGCTAGATGTCCTCTGATTACGTTGCATATCTGTCAGACATAAAAAAAAAAGTTTAACACCTACCTTTAAATTTTGAAATTAAACTTTGGTTTTAAAAATTGATAATCAACGTCCCCTTAAGACAGTCAAGACGAATCTTTGTGAATCGCGACCCACCACCTTATGTACTAACACTTTAAGGCAAATGAAACGCCTTCGACAAGGAAAAATGTGCTTATTTTACACAAACTTTAAGTCATCCTCTCTTTTTTTAAATTAAAAGCAATGGAAATCGTATTTTAATATTGAGATTTCTGTTTATTTGTGTATCTTGTTTATGCAAAGAATTTTACATTTATAAGCATAAATAATTATGTATAAGTCAATGATAATCCATAGCTGTACTTGTATTGTAAATCGTATCATATCTGTAAGTCGTGTACTTCCATTGAGGTACATCATGCATAAAATATATTGTATACATAGCTTTAAACATTTGAAGATTGCTTATAAACAACTCTATACGCTAACTATAATTATAATTTTAGTAATTAAATTTAATGAAATTTTTAATGTTAGGATTCACATTTCTGACGAATTTTATACAAATATTATGAAATACTTAAAATAATGAGAGTGTTTATTAAACACAAAATACGTTCACTGTATAGGAAATGACCTCATTTCATAATGTTCAAAATATCAGCACTATGCATGTAAAACATTTACCCGAATATCCTGAAAAGCCACATTTTGAGAAATAAGAAATACAGATATTTTTTCTCTAAGGAGTGACACGTGTATTTACAGTTTTTAAATTCAGTTTTTGAATGCCCTATTTACATATGAAGATCTCAAATATAATATACATATATCCCGTTCGCTCCCAGCGTATCACAAGCAATACGCTTGTGTTGGCTCTCCTGTGCCCAGCGTATCACGGGCGATACGCTCCGAATGTCTTCTACGGACCAACGTATCAATAGAGATACGCTTGAGGAGAACGTTTTATTTGATTTTTTTAATGTTACCATATGGCGTTACAATACCGCGAAATCTATATAAATAGATTATTTGGAGTGTTGACTTTGGTGATATGGGCTTGGATTTCACTTCTGGCTACCAGGAGGGGGGTAATTGTTAAAAGCACTTGTTGCGGCGCGGCTCTTAAAATGTAATGAAATTATTTAAAGGGTGCACTTGCTTTCGGTTTGCTTTTTTCTTTCTTCTTTGCTTCTTAGAAGTTCGAAGGAGAATTTATAGCCCTTTATGGGGGTTAGGGCTTTTGGTAGCAGATATTCTCAGCTATTCGTTTCATTCGGTCAGTTTTTATTTGTAGCGACAGTCATGACGAAAATAAAGTGTTTATCTGATACTGAGATTTGCGAAATAATAAAATAATCTGACAGTAATGTTAGCGAAAATAATCCAAATCTGTAGATAGACATTAAAGTAAAAAAATAAAGGGGGAACTAAGATGTGCCCTTTGATCAAAATCTTGCGTGAAGCGTCAAAATATGTGTGTAAGACATGTGACGTTGTACTATGCATTGATTTTTTTTATATAAATATACCATACAGCAAAATAAGATTTATCTTTTATACCTATATATTCCATATAATGGCACATAATTACACCATGAAATTTAACATATGTAAATACATTTTGTATTTTCTTAAAAGTATGATTTTTTTATATAATTTTCTATATAAAACATACAATTTTCGATTAAATCTTTTTTTCTTTGGTATGTATTAAGTTTAAAGTATTTTAAATAATTTAAGTAAAAACTAAAATATTCTAATGAATAGCCGATTTTAAACGAATTTTTTTCACGAATTAGGCTTAATATTTAAAATCGTCTGAGCACAGTGTGACACTCCAGCGGTAAGAAGCCGCGGTCCCAGTAAAGCACTTCTTTTTTCACCCTCCGGTAGCGAAAGGGATATACGGAATCAGGGATTCGTTCTTTACCAGCAAAATCAAAGAAATGTAAAATATAAAACATTATAGTGTATCTCGGTTACTTTAAATAAATACCTTTTAAATTTCATGAAGCTTTCAATTATAATAAGATTTCTAAAAATTTGCTTCTCAAATTCGAAGTATGAATTCTCCGTTCTTTCATTTCTCAATTACTCGTTTACGGATAGTTTTTCTACATTACAACAGCATTCATTTCGATAAAAAAAATTCATCATAAATTTTCCATTTCAAATTTGTCGATAAATTGCGTCGTCCAAAATAGAAAGGATACCTTTTATTTCGTATCTGATGAGTACTGGCGATTGATTATGGCTTAAATTTCTTAAAGATTCGAAAATAAAACATTCAATTAAAACTAGCATACAATACATGTGAGTGAGTTAAATATTTGTTTTAGTTCTTAATTCCTCCGATTTTCCCACCTCTACATTTGAAGTTGAAGCAGATGTTGAAATCGAAATATCAAGATGACCCTAAAATGAATGTGATGTGATTTCTAAAAATTTTAAGATATTGCTGCGACTCTTTACAATAATGGCGACATTACAAAACGACGACACAAGTTTTCCTCGGACCTTATGGTTGAAGGTTCGATAAACCGCTAGCACTCAAGATCCACTGATCTCCCCTTCCATGAGTTAGAAAAACATCACCTGTTGAAAGGGTAACTTGAGCACTAGAACATAGGACTGGAACACTAGATGACAACACAGTCCTGATCTACTGATTGCATGTACCCACGATGCTAAAGAAAAACTGCCTTTTGATTGTCTAAGACAACCACAAATAACTCATACCTAAATGGCTAATGTTACACGGCGCATACATCAAATAGACATGCCACTTCAACTAGAGACAGCTGATGACGTCAAATGGAAAACGTCGCAAGACGAAATTCAATATAACAGGGCAGAAGTAAATATCAATTACAGTAACAAGCTGGAAAAATAGCATTCTTTTAATTATCGTTCAGAATGTTTCTCTTCGTATCATCACGATGTTACTGGAGGGAGAGTATGTTGTCGTTGTAAATGAGACTACTCGTTTACAGTGAAGACAGAAGTTAAAATACTCTAATAACTAGACCGAAAGGAAATCCTTCTTAGGCTAGTTGATAATTTCTCTGCAAAAGTGATCAGACTAGTTTTTTCCTGACTGATTGATCGAGGGTTTAAGGCTGTTTTCGGGGAATGTTAGAAAAATAAGGCCCAAAATTCGAACACATTTTCAGGTAGAAGAAATGCTTCAATATTAATATGAATTACTATGGATATAACACATATAATTATTTATTAAATAGTGTTCTTAGAGTTTTGATTTTTTTTAAAAAAAATTATGCAATTTTTTTGCCTTTATGTAAAATGAATATTTTCTATGTTAAAGTATAGGAGACGAAATGTTCGAACACATTTTCAACAAGAAAAATTTATTGATTCAAGCAGAATTGATTAAGTTAGAAATATACATTCCCTCTATCGAATAGTGTAGACGGAATATAGTTTTACTTCGATATTAATCAGTTTTTATGATTTCAAATTAATTTTTATTAATTATTGACGTACAATTTATTTATTAATTTTTATTAATTATTGACATCGGCAACAGATGGCTCCTGTATATTTTTTTCTGTAAAACGTATCCTTGACAAGGAATGCTTATTTTTGGTGAACATTTACAATTACTTATAGCAACTTGTAAATTGTGACAAATGGTAAATAATGGAGAAAGTTTTTTGATTCACAGGAAACTTACGCGAAGCTTTCGAACTAATCACTAATAAACTCCCTGATTTAAAAATATTTTGTGTGTGTGTTTGGGTTTATAAAAATTTATTTGTGTAATGTGGTAAGTTTTTGATATTGAAAAGATGTTTACAAAATAAGTTTTGGTTCATTGAAGTGAAAGGAGAAAAAACAGAATCTGAATTAAACTAATGTTGAACTCCGAAATCAATTAAAAGTTATTTAAACTTTCTTAATTTATGCTTTAAAAATATACCACAAAATGCATAAAATGCAAAATTTTAATTTAGTCACTGTGATGCACTGAATTAATTTGGTTATTCCAACAAAAGTTTATGATTCAAAGTGAATTACGTATGAAAGAAATAAAACACAGAATCATTACTTCAATCAACTGTAATTTTCTCTTTGAGAGTATTGACATATAAAGAAGAATGAAAAATAAATATTGCTTACAAAAAATTGAAAATAAATTTCATCTTTCGAGGTCTACGTCATTTGAACTTTTAAATAAACATTCCCGTCACTCAGGGTAACCGACCACTTGCCCCGATGCGGCGGGGGATACCTATTTCCGCTGAAATATAAATGTCAATTAATGCTAGATTTCTCAAGAAAAGCATTTTTATGTCAAATCCTTTTTTTTTTTCCTCTCAAAATGTAAACTGCCTTTTCTTTGCTTTTTAATTTTCATGGAAAATAAAAAGCTTAGCCTACCTTTTTTTTTTTTTTTTTTTTTTTTTAATAAATAAAAAGTTTTAAAATGTTTTCCGATTATATCGTATAAATTTTTTGATAATTCTGTACACGGAATAAAGATTAAGATAAATAGTTTTGTAAGAGTCACACAATTAAATACAGCTATTTTTTATTGTTTTTCGTTTGAGTCTGACAGAGAGAAAAAACTATAAATAACGCTAGTACAATTTAACCCGATCTCAGAATTGTGATAAATTCCTCTAATAACTGAACAAAAATTGCTCAAAAGTATTGAAATATGTAGAAGTAGAAAGAATTTTAAAATATTGAGTTATTTTGAAAGAATTAAAATTTTAAATAATTTCTTGTTTGAAGGTGCAGTTGTTTTATGAAATGAATATTTTATGTGTGTTCAAATAGGAACTGAAAAAAATTTTCATAAATATTTAATAAAAAATGTTTGCTCACAGGATATTTTATCCCCTAAATAAGAGAATTTTAGGGACATTAATTTTACTTTTTGTTACAGATGTGTGCCGCTCAACGCATAAAACTATTTTTTGGAGCATTATTTTATATATCAGAAATTAAAACCACCTAATAATTTAAATATTTATCAAAATATTAAGTTAAAAGAAATGCAGAATCTTTCAGATCAGTGGTGTAAATAGTTTCTAGTCTTAAGAATAATACAACCCTGATTATGTGTCCACAAAGTAACATAAAGCGATAACGAGCCACATATAGCTATGCTGTGCCAAACATAGTATAACTGTGAACTTGTTGCTTAAAAGATGGAAAATAAGATAAAGATTTGTTTCCAAGAAGGGTATAAAATAGAAAAAGATCGTTAGAGTATCCTGGGTGCGCGTCACCCGTATTTACCATTGACAGTTAACCCCATAGGAAAGAAAAAGATCTCTAGGTTGCCAAGGGGTCATACCCGTAATTACCTTTATAAAATAAGCCTCTGAGTGAGTGAGTGAGTGAGTGAGTGATTGTTTATTACGTCGTTATCAAGAGTTCCCGGGTTTTAAACACTGTTGTGACAACATTGAAAATTCATGTAAATATTTTGATAATCTTTATCTCTGTTTTTTACAATAATTTTTGAAACCTTCTTGGATATTCTTTACGTTTTCAAAGTAGTGTTCTAGAATATTCCGCTGTAATATATAAATCCATATATTTTCAATCTGAGAGAGTTCTCAGACAAGTGTAGCTAATCTCAGTTTATTAATAAGCTATTTAATTTGGAAATTTGTTATATGTTCAGTTCAACCAGCTCAAATACTTACGCGACAATTTGCGGGGTGCAACTACAGCTGCATCCTGGAACACTGCGTTAATAAAAAAAATCGGCTGCGGGGTAATCCACCTGAGTTCGGGTTCTATACTCCACTTCATAGAGCAAAGACATCAATGAAGAGGACCACGGAGGTTGACGCCAAGCCCGTATATATGCCATAAATCATAAATCCATTTATGTTTCCCGGAGATCTAGGTGAAGACCCAAGCAAGTGGCTTAAAGAATATGACTCAGTCCCTATATATAATAGATGGAATGAAATCTTCTGCCTTGCGAACATGTACTTTTCCCTGAATGGAACAGCACGAGAATAGTTTGAGAATAATATAGTACTTCTGATATCTTGGGCCAATTAAATGGAATTTCTAGATTTAGAGGAATTTTTGTTTTTATTATAGACCCCGTATACGTTCCACTTATCATGTATAGGAATAATAACAGCCACCAACACATAGAAAAAAATATGTACATTTTAAAAAAGGATGTATAAAATAACAACATTGTGCAAATTTAATAAATAGTATTTTTAAAAAAAAATCTTTCAAATATGCCCATTTTATATTTGATGAGCTCTCGTAACACTCCTGTGCAAAGAGTAAAGAAAGCTCCTGCAATCAGTTTTTAAGAAAAATTTTTGAAACGTCAAATCCACTTGATTTTTTTTTTTTTTTTTTTTTTTTTTTAAAAGCATTTTTTTTTCTTTCAGACGGATCAAAGTCAGAAGATAGCCGTGAGAACTGTACATATTTCTCTGAGAAAGGAGTTGAATATCTGATGCTTAGCCATAGCGAGCTTATTGACGACTCTCGCCCACGTATCTCATCATTTTTTGTATAAAATTTGTGAATAAAAATATTTACCACACGTCTGACCGTCACATTTTATGAACAAAGTTGATTTTAAGCCATGAAGCAGCTAAATAACGTGACAAGGTGATTGCAAGCATTAACAGTGTGATTTAATTTTTTTTTGAAAATTCATTAACTGTGCACAGAATTACACACAACTGACCATCAAGTTTTATGTGAAAAAAATAGAATTCGAAAAATGAAGCCACTAAATCCTAGCACAAGTTAATTTCAAACATTAGCTACTTGATTTAAACTTTTAAGAATATGTAATAACATTGTACTAGAGTTACACACGTCTGGCTGTCACATTTCATATGCAAAATCGATCTGAGCAATGAAGTGACTAAATCCTCTTACAAGTTAATTGCAAACATTTGTACTACATAATTAATATTTTTAATTAATTAATTATGTACTAGATTTATATGTTGGGTTATTGGAGAATTAAGCGTAAGTTTGAGCTATACAGTCAGTCTCTGAGGACAATACTTTAGTTACTGCTCCCTTCTTTCACACTTGCCGAATGAAAATTTAATTACATAAAGAGCACACCAATTCGGTTTAAATTAACGATATAATTTACGTTGATTGGATTATATAACACTAGAAGCAATACTGAGAGCTATTGGCAAATAACCTGCCATTCTGAGTCACACTCAAAGGACGAGGGTGCTACCCGAGTTTATATTCCGCTCTCCATATCCGCTTAATTAACATTGAACTAGAGCTAGACTTCGAACTTTTAGTGAGTGAATGTGGAATTTTTAGCTATAATAGGTGACTAGGACGATGCCGTGGCTGCTTCTTTACTCTCTTAACTTCCTCACAGCTTCAAGTGAATGGTTATTATTTATAGTGTGCAGCAATCTCCATTATTACACATGATGAGCTTGGGTGAATTAGAGTCTAAAACGCAACATCCGGCTACAAGACTGTTGTTCCTGCCATGTTACTATATGATATCTTGCTGATGCTTTCGTCTTAAGCTCTTAGCAAATATTAACACTACATAAGAGATAGAATTAACAATACATAGAGTAATAACATTTTAAATGTTGATACTTATTACTGCTTACATTTAAAACGGTAAAATGATACAAAGTCATTTTTTAGGTTTGAGTCTCTGTAAGTAAATAACAGTTGTAACGATTTCATTAGGTTCATTAAACATAATCAGTTTATAATGAATTCCACTTATCTGGGTAACTCGACTCGAATTAACTAAATCTGATAACACCCTTTATATCGCTTCACAGTTACTGGAACCATATACACCCTATATATCGCTTCACAGTTACTGGAACCATATACACCCTATATATCGCTTCACAATTACTGGAACCAATATAATATTTCTACGAATCTCTCCAATTCATCTATTTCCTCTAATCTAATTCATCTATCTTATCTATTCATAACACATTTTCTTACATAGTTATTCTAACTTACATGTGCCACGTTCATTCACAAGGCGAAGTTCTCATATCAAACGATGCAGTAAAGTAACCCCAGGAATCAGTTAAAAGAGAACGTGCATGAATACGAGTAACACAATGTGTTAAATTGTATCAGAGCAATGGTTTTAAATTTGAGACGCACTTAAATGTGTTAATAAAAAAGTAATTTTCATTCCATCCAATAGAAGCTTCTTTATTTTAATTCTTTCTAAAAGCAGTCTTAAGCGTATTTTAAAGCATTTTTCATCCATATCAATTAAAACGTATATGCTACATCTAAACCTTGCTATTATTCTGTTAACTGTAGTTTTAAGGTTGTTTTTTTTTACTTAATTTTACTATTGTTTAAAACATTCTTATTATTATATTTCTTTAAAAGATAAAAGAAGGGGTAAGCGCTAAAAAAAAAATTCTTTTCCGGGAATCTTAGTAGCATAAAGGTAGAAGGGAGAAACCGCTGCATTAGAGGAGATAGGTCGATGCCCCGCAAAGAGCGTCAGCCCCCGTTTGGTTCCCACTCGAGAAGGTTGTCTTGGTGCCTCCTGTCACAAAATTCTGTAAATAGCTGTACATAACCGTATTAAATATTTTTAATTCAAAATCAGAATTTTCCTATTTCTTAATAAAATCTTAAATTATCTTCAAACGATACAAGGTGAAGGAGTTTCACAAGACACTTAATTTAGAATAATGTGTCAGATAGAGCTGCAGATTTGATTGAATGAAAGTTAGGGATAAAACACATGCTTTTGATTTTATCAAATTCGAACAATTATATAAACATGCACCTGTTTTTAAAAAAGTGAAACAATTTTCATTTAATGAATCAATTGCGAGTATTCTGAAATCCTCTAGTTCCTGAAAATTCAACGTGAGAAAATTAAAAAGCGTGGTCATTTTTCAGAACTGGTTGTTTATTAATGTAGCAACATGAGGATTATTAATGGTGGACCTCGTAATTCTGAATTTCGATTAAAAAAAAAAAAAAAAAAAAAAGACGAGGACAACTGAGCTGGCACTTCCTTCTTCGAATTTCCACATCACGCGAATGGGAGGACATGGAACTTTTAACATGCATCAGCTCCACTCACTATATGGCAGGTCTAAAGTAGCATTAGAACTCGACGAAACAACGTCAGTCACGAGTCCACGACCATGACCACTAGGCTACTGCAGCCACAGAATTTTTGAGAAACTCATAAAGCTAAGAGTAACAATATAATGCACAATATTCCGTTTTTGGTATACATTAGTTTTAATTATTTTGAAACATTTTTTTTTTTAATTTTAAATCCTATCATTCCATTTTCTCTCTGTAACACATTTGCAGATTTTTTTTCTTTTCTTTTTATATAGGGTATCACTTTAAAAAAATTTCACAATACTTAAAAGTTTGAAAAAACAAAAAAAAGGAACATTTGTGCCACAGTACAACACTTAAATAATCTTTGAAATAATGTTTGAAGTAGTAAATTACCCCTTTAAAATACATAAATTCATTTGTGTTGAATACAAAAAGGTAACTCAGTTTCTACATGTTTGTGTTTCAGGTTATCCATTTTTTAACTATAATTCAACTAATAATTCTAAAAGTAAAAAAAAAAAAAAACGAAAACGAAAGCTTCAGTTGGTTGATTGATTGATTATTTTTTTTAAGAAACGTCACTCTTATAAACAACACAAAACTTATTGGCGACGTGCCCGAAATGTTGAATCTCGGTCCAGTCACGAGGACGACACTTGAGCTATCACCTTCCTCTCCAAACTTCCACACCCCGTCGATGAGGGGATTTGAAATCTCGACCAAATATAACGTACATCAGCCCCCTGCACGGCGGGTCTTTGGTGGCATCGAGATTCGAACCCACGACTCGACATCGGCGAGTCCGCAACCATGACCACTAGGCTATCACGGCCATCAGATAATCTTGAGATTCCTACCAGAGTCAAACACACAAATTACAATCTTTCACTGCAATTTTAAATAATAATTGTAACGAAGTTTTCGCCCAAATTCAAAATAACTTGAACTTAGAAAACGAAGTCAGCAAATTAATAGAGTTTTTTCGAACGTCTACAAACTAAACTCCAAGCCAATATCCACTACCTCCCCCATCATATCAAATACAACATAAAACTCAAATACAAAAAAAAACTCGTTTACTTAAAAAGGAAAAGGCTTTTTTAAATTCCTCCAAATTTTTTAAAAATTAAAAACAAGTCATTCCTCCTCTCAAAGGACGTTTATTTTTGCCACGGAGAAACTCAGAAAAATGAAATCTAATTGCAGGAAATAATAATGAAATCTAATAATTATTCCATCTGGACATAAAAAAAGAAATCTAATTGCTTTCTATCAAAAACCAATTTTCCGAAAATTTCATCCTTCCAAATGTCAAAAACAGAGACTAGTATCACTTGTCCCTTACTTACAATCATATTTAAAACTTTTAAAGCCATACCTTGCCACTCAGCCATCCTCTCTGAAATTATCTCCTGAATTTAAAAAAAAAAAAAAAAAAATTAAAGTCCCATGTCTCGATGCAAGTAACAACAATACAGCTAATTACTTCTAGTTAATATAAACTAGCGTTTAAAATCGAACGCATAATCCACATTCTCTACGAGTGAAACTTAAATATTTCCCCGCCTCACAGGAAACTGCAGTTGTACATATCAAACCAAGCAAAGATCCTACTCTCCTCAGAAAATTACAGACGCATCTCTACGTCCCCCTCCCTCAAAATAATAATAATTGAAAAAATTATTCTAAGCCGACTTAATGATTTCCTTCACACAAATAACATCAACCCACATCAGCAGTTTCCAGAAAAGGACCCACCACCCACCAACTCCTTTCTACCACAGAATTTCCTCAGGCCTCTTTGTAAAATGTCTACCTGTTCTATTTTTCTTGGCGTACAAGATTATTTAACAACGATATCGTAATTTTGAAACTCGGTCATGTGAAGAGGACGACACCTGAGCTGGCACCTCTCTCTTCAAACTTCCACATCACGCAAGGAATTGGGACTTTGACAGATTTTTTAACGTGTATCAACCCTGCTACATGTAGTCTCCAGCGGCATTAGGCCAGAACCCTGAACTCGATGAAACAAGGCCGATTCCCGACCATGATCACTATGATTCCACAGCATCAACATTAAAAAAAACACAACAGTTTACGGCAAGCTTCAGTCAAGAGAAGAAGACGACACAGATGATTTTAATCCTTGACAATACAGCGGCTCTCTTCAGCCGCTCTATTACTATAAACTATATAACACTTATAAATTATAACAATTATCTTATATGGATAATAGACTTAAAAAAATTTAACAGATATCTCGCATCGCTTTGCGAGTAATGACATAGGCAGGGACCCCGCGGATTTCTCGTCACCTCGCGCCGGATTGTCATACTTACCGTTGGGGAATACTCACGTACATGAAAAAAAGTACACGTTGGGGAATACTCACCAATGTTATGAAATAAACACGCATGACAGAATCACATTATATCCTTTATTAAATATCTATCAAATATCAAAGACTTATAATCAGAAATAAAATATTTTAGTGGTGAATAAAATATACACAAGTCATCCAATAAAATATACATATATATATACACAAACATTTTAAACAGAAAATTAAAACTGAAACTTAGAATAACAAGTCAAATTCTCAGATATATATTTATTACATTGGTAATAAAATTATACCATATTTACGTATAACATACATACTAACACATTGGGTAATTGCTTTTCATAAGCACTGAATTTGTTCAATTATATGTACTAAAAAAGTAATGTCTACACAGGGGTCTTGACTTGGTTTTGTTCAATATACTTTTTTCCCCAAATTCAATAGCTAATTTGATGATTACTTTACTTATGCATATGTACAGTATACATATCGATAAAAAAATAAATTCATGAAAAATATGCTAGTTACACGAAAAAATTACAAAATAAAAAAAAAAAATGTGAAATATAATACATACTTACTTTTCAGAACATTAAATACCAATACAAAAAACTTAATATCCTAAGTTATAATACATAAATGCATTTTATACATAGGGAAAACTAAGTAAAATTATTTTTAAAAAATATGTCAATGTGAAGATTAAGAATAAGATATATATATAGCATATTTGATACAAAATTAAGTACATAATAAGATTCAAAATATTAATGGTAGTCCGACAATTAAAAATTAAAGAGATTTAATAGTGTAAATAATCTTAATTTTGAAGTACATTTTGTTGAAATTATGACAAGGAACAAAATTTGATTACATCATGGAATATAACTACTAATGATCCAAAAATATACTTTTTAAATGCTTGTGCACTTAATTTGTGACAAACTGCTTTGAATAACAATTGTGCTCATATAGTTTGTAGCAACTTTTTTCAAGTTGTTAACAGTTTCCAAAATTTCTTACTCAGAGTCATAAAACTCACAACAGACTACAACAAATTTAAATTTCTTTAAAATAAAATATGAAATACATTAAAAACTTTTATATATATATATATATATATATATATATATATATATATATATTCCTTAAATGCTTAAATTTAAATTATATATTTCCAAGTTGAATTAAAAATTTATATATTCAAAAGTTTAAAATTTTAATTTTCACTGTCACGGAATATAAAATTTACATTTTGCCTAAAGCAAAGAACTTATCACTGCACTTTTTTCCCTTCCTTTACAATGTTTTTCATTACAAAATACATGAGTTTTTTTACATGAAGTTGATGAGGAAAAGGAAACCAATAATTTTTACTGACTTTTTGGAAGAAATCTGTATCAAAGTATTTTAATGACATAACTTTTTTTACACAGCTTCACAGCATTCTATCATTTTATAGAAACTCATGTTAAACTTTAAAAGGAACTATTTGCTTATCATTGAACAGCAATTTGTAAAGGATAAAGTAACAATATGTCATATTTCAAAAATAATTTTAAGGGTATTTGAAAAATACAGTGATAAATTCTTATAATCAAAACAATTTTTCTAAAAAAGATTTTCTGCAAACTTTTATCATAAAATTAGAATTGTACAGTATCATTTATTTCTTTTCTAAATAATTAAAACTCTATAATAAAAATCTTGACAAATTATAAGATTCAATTCTACAAAAATATACACAGAATTTAATGTAAAACAATTAACAAGAAAAAAAAATCAATATTTCAAAGTCAAATAAATACCTTGTTTTTATTATAAATAAAATTCATATATATTAGTTGTTTTTTTCCATTGTCCTTTGTTAAATCAGTGCATCTTTAATTTTTTACAGCTCATTAATCAAATTAGAAAATAAAAACTCTGATTAAAACAATGTTTATCTGCAAGAAATTTGAAGAATAAAAACAAAACAAAATTCTAAAATGCTTCAAAATTTTAATGAAGTTAAATTTCATTCTATCTTTACAAAATAACATTCTTCTAAATAAGGAAAATTATATTACTACACATATATATTTGTCAAAGAAGATGTTACTAAAATTATTAACTAAAATGTATTTCACTGAAAAATCGCTGAAATTTTCACCACACAATTAAGGAAATTTTTTTAAAATTTTTTATCCCAATGGAACTTTAACACTTTATATGAATGAAACACGTCAGTATTTTTAAATAATTAGATGATAAATTTATCAAGAGAAGAACAAACAAGGATTCTAGAAACATATTTATTTAGGTATTATGCTTATAAATTTATGAATGATATAACATATTTATACTTACACATAGAAATACTAATTAACTTCAAAATAAAAAATATTAACATATATTTTTAACAAATCTGAATGTTAAATCTATTCATAAATTACTATTTTATTCCTTGTTTAATAATTTAAAAACAATTTTCAAATACAAGCTCGTGTTTTCGATAGCTTTTGTAATTAATGAAAAAATATATTTTTATACATTAAATATATGAGATTTCATCAAACCTTTATAAATTTACACATCATACACAAGAAAGAAATTATATAATACTAATCAAAGCATTACAAAGCCATTATTTGGTATAGATCTCATTCTCCTGAATAACATAAACCAAACACAAACAAAATATACAATACCTATCCCAAGCCGAAAAAAGAGGAGAAAAAAAACTCCAAAACTGAATAAAGAATAAGTGTATATACATATAGATGACTAGCATGGTTTTACACTACAATATAAATCTCATTTAATTTGAAATCAAACATAAATCCTGTCAAAAACAAAGCTCATATCTTATCTGCTGTTTTTAACAATTACGTGAAATATAAATTAACCCTTTTAATGGCAAACAACAATATATCACTGTTTGCAGCACTTTCGAAAAACAATATATCATTTAGTATGCACTAAACTTTCAATGTTTTAAGTATATGCAATACAATAAGCATTCAAAGTTGTGTCTGCACTAAAAGGATTAAACAAGCACAATCCTCATAAACTTTGCATTTGTTCATTTTACAATATGTACTTTTTAATCACAAAAATAAAGAATTTATGATTCAATAAATCTATAACAAAACAATAATTCCTTGTGATTTAAAAATTTTCATACAATTTGATTATTTTTCCAAGTTTTTAGAAAATATTTTCATACAAACTAAATATGTTTCAGAATTTTAAGATGGGGGAAATATATTGTGTTTTTATATTTAAAACACATTCTTTCATTATAATAACTTCAGAAGTTCAAAATGCATTACAAAGCATGTCATAATTTTTGATGCATTTGGTTTTCACTTATTGCAAAATTGGTGCTTCAGAACTTTACATAAAAACTGTACTTACATAACAATATGTGATTTTTCATAATATCAATTCTAAAAGAATCCAAACAAAATAAATTTTTCTTTATATAATCAAAAAAATGTATGGATAAAACTTGAAAATGTCAAATTTCATTAAATCTATTTAAGTTTCTGTTCTTGACTTGTTTCATGAATGATACATAGCTTTGGTAACTAAAGCCTTTTCTTATAACAATAAAAAATCTAAAAGCCAGTTTCTCAACTTATACAATTGCATTCAAAATCTTGGTTCATTTCTCTCAATTCAAAATATTCAAATGCAAAATCTAAAATTTCAAACAGTGACCACTAAAAACTGAACACATACTTCATTAGTCTTTAAAAGAATACTGTGTAAGTCTACGACAAGGATGTATCCTAAATTAATAAAGCAGATTGATTACAACAGCCTTACAAATACATTCTTAACTACTTTAAGAAGATTTATGTGACAGTTACATCAAAAATTCGTTGATGGTTCAATTTAATACATTCATTGTTCTCATTTTGAATTTAAAGACAGTCTATCATTAGTGACTTCGTTCTAAATTTACAAAATATATCTTGGCCAAGAAGAAAAAAGATTATGAGATTATATATGTTTATTAAAATACAAATCTATTTCAGAAAATAGATGAAAGGGGGCATAAAGATGAATATATTTTTCTTTCTCAATTTGCAAAATTTTTTCTGCAAAGTTTTTCTGTCATGTTCTTGTTTGTTTACACAACTACACTTTATTTTTCGTGGCACCATTCCAAAATCTATCTTCTCACTTGGCCAAGCTTGTTTAAAAATTTTTAAATACTTGAACACAATGCAACATGATGTTAGAGTCAAAAATTAATACTGAAGCTAAAATCTTCAAGCTAAACATCAATGTTAAAAAATACTGTTATTTTTCTATGAATACATAATATATGTATAACAAACTACAGTAAAAACTACTTTCAAGAAAGACCAACTTTCTAGATACTGTATTTAGAAAATAATGATTATATAATAATTACAAATAACAAATGAACAGTTAGATATGAATAGAATTGCAGAAATTACAAGAAAATATCTGAAATCATACAAAAATTGTCAAAACAAATTGATGTTAATATAAATAAGATAATAAACTTGACACATTTCAATTACTTTTCAAAAGCTCATTGAGCAATTTTTAATAAAAAATAAGAAATGATTCAATCTTTTTAAAAGAAAAAAATTTAGATGAAAAAAATATACATAGTATTTTAAGAAAAATAAATAAAATACAAATATATATTAACTAAATATAACAAAAGAGATCTTTTTATAGTATAATTTATATAATACAGTAAAAATTTAAATAATAAATATAGGAACCTAACTTTAATTTGATAAACTTCTAGGAAGCAATAACTTTTTTTTATCACAGTCAGAGGTTTTATATTAATCTTTGGTACCAAATATTTGGTTAAATTCCACTAAACATGACTGTTTTTATATCAGCATATGTCTCTCACAAAATTCTCACAGCAGAGAATAATTAAGATTAATTTAAGGTCAATATACATATTAAATGCAGTTTCAATTAAATGCTTTTTAATAAGCACTTAATAAATAAGATAATAAAGAAATAAATAAGATATTTAAAAAATCTATATCAATAAAGCAAGCACTTAGTAATATTTGTGAAAGATAAACCAATCATCTTCATCACATAACAATATACAATATAACACAATTCAATTAAACAATTATCTTATAGACGAAGAACAAAATTTATATATGTATATAGATGCAACATATTATATTAAGCCGTAATTTAAGACAATCATTGTTATTATTGTTATAAGCTTAAAACAAATAAAATTCGTGTTTTTAAAATCACTGGTTTAACAAATAAAAAAAATCATACAATGACATTAAAGTTGAAAAGGAGCACTTCCAATGTAGCATGGACAGTCAAACATCAAACCACACATCGTGAAAAATGAAAATTGTTCAATTATTAACCAATAAAACATTCGCATTCTCAGATCATACATCAAAATGAAAAGAACACAAAAATATAACACAAACGTAAAATAAACAGTAAAAATAAGATAAATTTTACATGAATATTAAGTGCTTTAAAGGAACAAATCTTACAAGTATCGAACCAAATTATATAAAGCATCAAAAAACATCAAAAAATTTTCTGACAACAATGTGTCTTTTCATTGAGGATCACAAAAATTAGTAGAACAGTAAGTTATTCAAAGAAAGAAGTGTAAATAACAATATACTAAAAACAATTCAATATACAGTTTTTCAGAGAAAAACACAAGATACAGCAAGATACACATGATTTCAACATGTTGGATTTTAATTTTTTTTTTTTTTTAATTTTGTTCCCAAAGAGGCTTACTGTCTTTATAAAACCAACTTTTTGAACAAATCAATCATATTAAATAATAAATAAAAATTTGAAACAAATCAGGGCAAAAGAATAAATAGGGAGAAATTGGATCACAAATGAAAAAACTAAAAAATATTAAATTTAGCTTCCAAAAGGCTATTTACTTTTCCATTCATTTTTCAAAAAATGAAAATTTTGTTTAAGATAATAGAATAAATTAAAAAAAATAATGAAAAATGCCTTAATTCACTACGAAAGAAAACAATATATTTTTATCAAGTGTATAAAAAACATATCTACTTTAAACAATCAACTAGTTCTCAATAAATCTAAACAAATTACGATCTAACAAAGTTTAAATATAAAATATCTTTTGGATATTCTTTAACTATTGACAAAAATAAGTTATGTCGCAGGAGTCTGCACATGGTTACCACTATCTTAAATGGAATCTTTTGTTCAAGGCAGAGAAACACAGGACCCCAAATCTGATGGGGGATGTAGAAGGCGTTTGGAGGGCAGGGTAGGGCTCTCCTTCAAGTAGGGAAATTCTGGTATATCACCTCCTCGGTTGGGAGAAGGATCTGGAGAGTGGAGAGGAGTCAACTTGGGGGAAGGAGTTGGAATCACATGACCTTTGGCACGCAGCTGGCGCAAAATAGAGTGCACACGGAAGTGAAGGATGGTCTCCAATGGATATCCACGATAATTGTGCCTAAAAAATACATTTGAAATTCATTAAGAATTTGCTTGAATACTCATATGCGACAAAATGCATATTGCTCTAATTTTTAACATAGAATTTACAAAGATCAGTTTTATAACATGACATGAATAAATTTCAACAAAATTTGTGTAACATAGCTGCAATTTCTTTATAACGATACCTACAAATTTTTTTTCAATGCTTTTCAGTCACAAAACAAATAATTTTTTCAAAGAATCAATATTATTTCAGTCTTTTCAATACAACAATCAAGAAATAGTTTTATTCGATCATAACTATTTGAATAATTTCATAAGTTTTTAAGAAGTTTGTAATAAAATTTGACTTTGCATAAAATAAATTATTTAATGCTTTAAACAATAAACAATTGTTAGTACAGAATAAAACTTGCTATCCACTTGAACATTAAGAGCAAAATTTGTGGAAAATTTTGACAATACACTTAATAGTTTCACAAATATGCTATACGTAAGAAAAATACATAAAAATTATGAGTTATAATGAAAAATTGCAACTATAACAGTAATATTCCTAGCTATTACCAAAAACCAGAATTTTAACAGAACATATCATCTTTTAATTGATGAAACATTATCTCCAATTAGAAAAATCCTAAACAGGATTTTAAATATATAAGCTAGCATGATCATTAAATGCCCTCTTTTAAATCTATTTTTTTCAAAATTGTAACACAATATGAAAAAAAAAAAGTTTCAGCATAGACAAAATGTTAAATTATTTATAATGAAAAAATTATTTCTATACAATATTTGAAATTTATTATTATGAAATCAAAACCACAGGCTGAACTTCTATAGATACAGCAGTCAAATGCTTATTCCTACAGCAACTTTGTATAGACAGACATTATATATATATATATATATATATAATGTAAAACAAATTTGTATATGAAGCTCTTTTTGTAGAGGAAAATTCAATCCAGGTGTTATTATTGTACATGAAAAATTTCATTACTCTAATTATAGAAAATAATACTCTTTTTTTTCTAGCCTTTATGAAATTAACTAAACAGTTTTCTGAAGTTACTTATGAAATTAATAAACAAACTTCCTTGGGAAAGAGAAAGTTTCCCAAAATGTACATATTTCTATATTAAGATGTTTCCATTTGCCTGATAAACTTTATTCTTGCTGGGTAAGCAACAAAACCTCACACACTTTATTTTGTTGAGGCTTGGACAACATAAGTTGGTAAAATGCTCCAGAACATTCAATGAAATCAAAGACTTATTCTGATGAATACCAATACCAATAATAACATTTGTCAAGAACCATATATATGCATATACATATACACACACTCATATAAGTTATTTACCTGGCAGGTTCCAATAATTCTTTTGCTTCAGCTCCATCAGATGTTTTCATTTTTATAAGTGCCAATTCAGTCATTGTAAAAGGTATTAGATATATATCCTCTTTGACTCTCTTCTCACTAAGATTGGAAAATGAGAAGATTATAAAACATTGTACAAAGATTTTTTTATACAAACATGCATGCAATTGGCAGTTAAAAAATAAGTTTTGAATTCATTTTTTGCTATCAATTTCCTATCAGCAACAACATAGAATTAATTACAAAAAGGAAGAAGGTTATTAAAAATTATCAACATTTTAAAAAACTTCGTTGAATGCAATGTATGTATGTCACACCCAGGATTATAAAAATAATTCTTTCAAGATTTCAAAGGTTTCTCAGTAACTTATAAAATTTATCAAAAATCAAACATTTATACAATTCTAACTTTAAATGCACTGATTTTTACTACATTTATATAAATTCAATACCAAAAATGTAAAAAAAAAAAAAAAAAAAAAAAAAATTACATTTTATATAAATGTTTTAAATGCCACATCCAGATTCTTACATTGAAGACTATTTTAAATAATTAACTGACTTCACAAATGTTATTTTTTGCATTCAATGTTAACTTCATTTGTATAGTAATCTAATTTTATCACAAACATTCAGACTTTTAATAATCCAGACAATATAAGTAACTACTAGAATTTTTAATATGGATAAAATAAGCTCATTTAATCAAAGTTTATTCAATGATAATTTTATTCTCTTCACAGATTTCCCACCATTGTTTGACGTGACATGCATAATTTAAATTTTTCAAAGAAATTAAGAAAATTGTAAATATTTTTATTGATAATATTAAATAAAACAACTTAATATAAAATCAATTTCTAACATGATTAAAGAAACATTTAAAAATAAATTTTCCCAACAAGTAAAAACAAAAATACATTTTTCAGTTTTAGTAAAAGTATTATATGTTTAACATATTCAAGACACTCGTATTTAATACAACTTTAAATATTGCTGTACTGATCAACCTTGTATAAAAATTCAAAATAAGAGTAGTTTCATACTATTCTTAGAGATGAAAAAAAAAGAAAATTACATCTTCCACCGATTCTGGGCATAGATACTTACCAAGAAATAATTTCTCTAAAACAATCCTCTGCCTGCATGTGTCTGTTTAAACTTGTATAGCAGACACCTCTCAACAGCAAAATAAGACAGTAATCATCCAGAGGTCTGTTTTCTATATCTAGCATTTGAATAAAATGCATAAATTTAAATTACACTTTTCCTGCTATTTTAGTTTTCATTACATTAATAAGAATAAAACATAAAAAATAATTATTATAAAGAAAATAATACTTAAGAATAAATATTTATATATAACCAAAGTTAATCCAGTACAGATATGGTTCAGAACAAGTGAATAAGAAAAAGATGAGGTTTACAGCATAAGAACTAAATCTGACTAAATTGCACGAAACATGTGTATTCATCAAGACACAAAAAAAAGTATAAAAATTGGTAGACAAGGAGAATCCAAAATGGAAAAAGATCGCTAAGGTTTTCTTGTGGGGGTGTCACCCCTGTTTATGAAAGACAATAAATTCCATAGAATAGAAAATAGATCATTTTGGTATTTCATGGTCATGATGCCCATACTAACCAAATGAAGGTAAAAAATTCAGGAGAATGTTGGTGTACAAAGAGAAACTAATAATGACACGCTGAAGTAATCATATCACTATTATATAATAAATTTAGACCATCCCATATAAAAATGTATACAATTCAAGCATTTTATAAGCTTTCTAAGTCATCTTTAAGCCATTTCATGACAGCAATCAAATATAATAACTTGAATACTTTTAGTCAGTTTCATTTTATCAAGAGTTATTGAAAAGTTACACTTTCAGTTGTCAAATATGCATTAACATATATCAGTTGAATCATGAAAGAGTTCATTTCAATAAAAAATAAATTCAGAAATTTAATTTACAGAAGAATTTTAGGGTTTTTTTTCCCCCAATATTTTTATTGAGAGTATAAATATTGTGATTCCCTAGGAGGAAAACATATGAAAAAAAATTTAAATTATTAAGCATCAGGAGAAGGAAAGAGAGAGTGTATATTAATCTGGACCTGATTCACAGAAAAATCTTAAACCATTTGCATAGCATAATATAGATTATCAAATTTACTTTGCATTTAATCATTAATTTCAAACTAATGCAAGTCATATATATTTTTGAGAGAGAGACATAAAGACTCTCTCTCAAAAATACATCAATTGACAGATAGAAATATATTATTATTCTAAAATTCTAATGGTTATGGAATTATTCTAAAATGTACTATTAAAATATGAATGTGGAATCAAACAAAATGCAATAGAATTAAAAGAAGGGAGCAACTTTAAAAAAAAAAATTATAATTATTTCTAATGTGAGTGATTATAAATTTATTATTATTGCTAGATAAAATTATAATTATCCTAAAACCTTATTGAAATATGAATGTGAAATCAAAATGTGATTGAAAACAAACAACAACTTTAGATTATAATTTTAAAAGCATTAAAAATCACTTTGAATAATGTAAACGTTTGAATTTTACAAAATTTCGAAGTAATTATTTAAATCAAATAAACTTTTTTAATATTTCAACATATTTACTTTAGCAAATCCTTTGAAAGAGCTTCATTTTTTATTTATTTTTTTACATTTGCTTTCTTCTTTAAATCAAAAACTGAGCCATCAAATTTAAATTACAACCCTCATCCTAGAGAGTAAACAACAGTTATTTCTTACACAAGATACAAGATTACTTATTTTGAAGCAATATTAATGTTCATTTATTCATTAGTTAATAACAAAAGTCTCAAACCTTGATTGATTGTATATTAATGTTGAACAGACACAAAACAAGGGCTACTTGCAACTGATCCGATTATTTTGAACCTCAGTAAAGTGATGAGGATGACACCTGAATAGGCACTCCCTCATAAAATTCTTATTAATTCTATACTAATGATGTGTACAATATTTATCATTTGATCAAAAAAATATGCAAAGATTGAACATACTCATTATTTAGCTCTTAAGAAATATTTATACAGATAAAATAGAGATTGTTTGATATGCATAAGAACAAATACCAAGTCTAAAGCTAGAAATAAATATAAAATATTTTTGACCTGCTAACTGTTATACCTACAAATATGATACCTATTTAACTAGGAAAATTACTCGGAATTTTTTTAGGTAATTATAAAATACTTTCATATGAATTTCAGTTCTCTATTATTGATAAGAGCAGCTATAATGATACTCAGGAAATTTTTAGCAAAATAATATGTATGAATATTTCAAACAATTAGATTTTGAAAAGGGAAGGGGAGAGGTCCTTTATTGCCAAATTTACAATTTTTTTTACTTTAACATTGTACATAAAAACCTTTACAAAGATAGTTATGATTCTAACCGACAAAATAAAGAATAAGTTGACTTCTGATTCCTTTCTACTTGATGCATGTGGACGCTCCCTGCATAAAACTAGTTATACTTCCTACACTTTTAGCAGTCTTACTGCTTAGAAACACAAGATATCCATCAATATTTTCCAGTGGATTTTTTACACACAAATCTTGCAAATTAGTATTGATTAATTCAATTATTCAGCAAATAAATATGCCTCACAGAATTGTATGATAAAAAAAAAAATTACCAGTACATTCTTTAAACACAAACAAATTAGTTTCAAAACTATTGAAAGAATAAGATGAAAAAATTTATTAAAATAAATCTTTGTTTCAAAACCAAAAATTCGCAAAATAAAAATTTTATTTTTATTTTCATCACATACTTCTGAAAAGAATATCAAAATAATGCCTTTTATTCATTAAATCAAATATATAAATTTTTATTTATTAATAAATTCAAATTTAATTAAATTCCTATGAATAAGTATATACTTCTAATCTAAAAAGACTTTAAAGATATAATTTTATACCTTTGGCATCTTCCAGATGAGAGAATACATTATTCACTCGACAAAGAATATTTTCTGTGAGTTCTCTGGATTTTGCAATCATGGGAAAACTGTTCCAAATATAAAGAAGTTCCTAAAAAAATATAAAAAAAAAATTTCAAACTTACCCACTTAAATGACACAGTATTAGATTTTCTCTTTCGCAAAATTTAATAAAATAAGCATTATAACGTAAATGAAATTTTCCTCACTAAGCTCAAAACAATGAGCACATTTTAAGAATGATTAAAAGCAAAATAAATATAAGAATTTTTCGATTTCCTTAAAGTTTGAAATTTTGATAAAAACATTCGAGAGATGTAAATTCAGCAAAACAGTGAATAGTTTGCACAAAATTCATGCCTTTTAACTAAATATCATTTAAAATACATTACCAATTTTTTTAAGGGGAAATTGAAGTTTAATGAAATAATGAAATAATTCAAAAGAAATATATATGAACTGAAGGTGCAGATCAAATAAAATTTTACGAATTAAAGAGAACAAGTAATAAATTATTTTTTTAAGATATTTTTTAATATTTTTCAACTCAAATATATTTGGAGAAATATTTATCTATTGCTGGAATAAAATAAAATCTCATTTTTCAATCAATGCTTACCAAAGCTGGAACAATAAGACGGCCTCCTTGTGCAGCAAACTTATTCGATTTCCTCACCACGTATTTTTCCAGTGGAATTGATTTTCCAGCTAAACGTTGTTTTAGACTAGGTACTTTCCTGTTTAATAAAAAAGGAGAATTTTAATAGATCAATTACTTATTTAGACACTAAGCTATTTTTTAAAACTTTATTTTTTTCATTTCACAATACAAAAATCTAAAATTTATTCAAATAAACATTATGAAAAATGATATAGCATTTATTTCTTATATTTAATTATTTATTCCTTTGAATTTATTGCATGTATTAATACATGAACACTTAATCAGTATTATATGAAAATACATATTTACAGAATATAATAATGATGACTTAGTTATGTAGATAGAATATAAAATATGTGTAAATCAAATCCATTACTTTAACAGTAACTTAAGTTTGTATTTATAGAGAATTCCATACAAAACTTAACAGTTGATACTTTGTAAAGAATTACTTATCTTTTAATGGGGAAAGAATTTATGTAATATATAATAAATTTTAGTTCTAATTAGTTTCTGGCCTATAATATATAATATAAATAGTTCATTCTCAACATAATATAAACACTTGCAAATCCAGCAGATATCAGACCAGAGAAATGTCGTTTTAGTGGAAAATCACCAATAATGTCATTTAAAGAGCAAAATCTATGCATTATTGTTTTAAAATTAATACAGCACATATGAATAAAGTATCAAACATACGAAATAACTAAAACTACAAAAAATTTACTATTTTGTATAAATAGTAAACATTATTTCATCACGATAGAAAACATAAATAACAACTGTACAGCTTGTCTGCTTATAAAAATATGCCAAATTGCTAGCAATCAGGGCTAGTCATCTGGGGGGGGGGAACAGATACTATGCACCAAGTCCCCAACATAATCAAGAACTGAAATTATGTACTCTTGCACATGAAAACTTCCTATTGTTGTCAGTGTGACATAAAGATCACTTTATTGTTTTCATTATTATAGTAGGTGTATGAATTTCAATATCTTCAAACTAATTATTGATTATGTGAATAGTTAGTTTTTGTTATTTGATTCAGAGAATTCCCGAATATTTCCACCTAAACTAAACTTTTCAGCCAAAAATGTGTGCAGAACTCTTAAATGCATATGCTATATTATGCAGCAAAAAAGAAATTGCAAAAATTTTTAATTTTTCTAAAGTAATTAATGTATTAGTAAAACCAAAATAATGCATTAAATAGACACGTATTAGTAATATATATTTGAGTTTGTAATTTTTTTTTTTTTAATTTACAAAACATTTAGGGCCTCAAATGGTTTCTTGCACCCCCAGATCCCTCTATAAACAAGGCTGGAAATGCTGGAAAGATGAAATTCCAGATTATCAAGAGTCCTGTATGTATACCATTAAGCCTCCATATTTCGAGCTTTTTCAGAAGCTTTGAATTTTCACAAAAAACAGTTTCTGCATATAGAGCAAAATTTCTAAATATTGAACAAAAAAGTTCACATTAATAAGACATATTTATTTACTGAAGTAAAACGTACCAATGGATTTTATTTATAAGAAAGGAAATAAACAGTTTCAATCATTTTTAAAACAATGGAACACTGTAAGTTAGTCAGCAGATATAACACTTGCCAATGAGTAAAAAATATTATGCTTAGCTTCTGTTCTATGAACTCCTTTTAAAACTTGGAGAGAGATTTTAACTTCAAAAATAATTTAGGTATTTAGGTTTAGAATTCTTTTAATGAACAAGCCCCGGAAACAAAAATCCTTAAGTGTAAAAGAGAAGTTCAGTTTAAATAAAAGACGTAGAAAGCAAGACTAAAAATAAAAATGAGTCATAAAAGTATGAAATTTTCTCAAGTGCTGTATCAACAAATTTTGAAAAGTCATAAGATTTGAGAAAATCTTTAAAAGTATTAGAAAATTTAAATATAACTTAAATCCTAAAGATTTGACAAAGTCAAGGTTGCTGTATCAAACTGGGTAAAAAAGATATGAGACGAGAGCTACCTGTGAATGGGCCACTCATTAAGTGACGGAATATGCCACATTAGTTAGAAAATTTATATATAAATACATAGTAAATTTTTAAAATAAAATGTCTTTGCCTAGTGTTTTAAATCTTCATCCTTAAAAAATTCACTATACATAATTTTTCCCCCATAAGAAAATAAAGAAAATCTTTTCAACAGGCATTTCTGCAAATTTCCAAACATTGATTTTTTTCCCCTAGGAACCTTTAAACTTAATATATAGAGATCTGACTGAAGATATATATATATGTGTGTATATATACATACACACATATACATATTATATCTATATATATATGCAAACATACACGTGATAAATGTAAGTAGTTATCACCTTTTTAATTTAGTTATTTTTAATATCAATCCAAATTCTCACATTGAGACTATTACTACTTTTATTCTTAGTCATGCATTTTGTTTGTCAGTTTAACATCCCAACCATTTAGAGAAATCCCTCTTATTCCTGAAGATAAAAACTTGCCATTTCATCCACCACTTTCTCTGTTTGCCTCTTACCTAATTTTAGCATTGTCTGTTCCTTTCATGATTAATAATATGTACAAGATAAATTTCTAAATGGAATATTGAAATTTCAGTTCAGTAGCACTTCTACATTCTCCAAGACTACATCATGAAACAAAAACTGGATTTGCTCCATTAAGGATTAAAAACATTTTTGTTGAAAATATACTAAAAGAATATAAATATGGAAAAAACATAAGATATCCTCACGCCATGAGTTCTGTGATGGTATCTCTGAGTTCTGGATGTCCTTCTTCCATCATCATATACAGAATAGATGCATGGACATATGTGTAGATGGCAGGAGACCATTTACATTCATTTCTCAGAATATCAGAACACTTAGCAGCTTCAGCCCAATCACATTTGAAACTATAATAAAATGACATATTTATATATATATATATATATATATATATATATATATATATATATATATATATATATTAATGATTTAAGAAATTAGTCAAATCTTTTAGAAATTGGTAGATTATGTAACTTTTTTTTGAAGAAAAAAGTTTCAAAATATATAAGTAATACAAATGAGATAAAAAGAATCTTACCAATTACACCAAAGAAGTTCCCAATAACAAAGGTAATGGAACTGCTTCCATTCTTGTTGTACATTAATAGAATGTTGATATGTTGTGATTGCCTAAAAAAATATTTTTATATGGAATAAATGATACAGTTTACTATACAAATTTTAACTAACATTGATTTTAAAATAAAAGCATAAGCTCTTCAATATTTAGATCTTGAATACATAACTTAAAAAGAACAGAAGTAATTTGACATATTTCAGAATTATTTTGAGTTACAAAAATTAAAGCACATATTAAATATCAAGTAAAAGGAATGAATACAGATTATTTTTAAATGTGATGGGGAAAATGCCTATTTGAAATGTTAAAGAGCATAATAACTTATTTGAAACATTTAATGCAAAAAATTCTTTTGATTTTATAATTTTAAAGTAAACTCACAGTATCAGGAAAAATGTACTTACATCATCAATCTGTCCACGTAATTGCTTTATACGACCAGAAAGAAATATAAACAAGGCAGCCTAGCATGAAAATAAACAAACAATTTACACATCATATATGTTTAATATCATAAATAAAATGTTTATTTATTAATTTGAAAATAGAAGTAACACATCGATCAATAACTCCCGAGACTACCCCAGAGATGGCGCTCGTAGTAAACCAGTAACCAGGTCTTTCTAGAGTACTAACCTTTGCTTGAAACGTGTCAAAATTTTAAGTCGATCGGACCAGGAAAAAGGTTTTTTGAAGTGAAGTGAAAAAGGTTTTTTCCAAGTGGGTGCCGCGATTGCTTTCGATGGAACAAAAACAGCAATGAGTCGATGATTCAGAAAGCTGTTTATCGCTATTTACTCGCAACAAAAAAGATTTCTTGCGGGAAAAAAAAAACAAAAACAAAAAAAAAAAAAAAAAAATATTTGGAAAAGCGTTGGAACGATTGTATCACCCTAAAAGGTGATTAACAAAAGGTGTTATGCTGATGAATAAAAAAAAAATTTGCAAAAAAAATGTTGTTTTCAATGTTAGACTCGGGAGTTATTGATCGATGTGTTATGATAAGCCTTTAACTATGCATGTCAAATGGTAACACAATTGTACTTTAACATCTTGCATGTAAAATTTCCAGCATGTTTGACTGCTATGCATAATTAGTAATGTCAGTCAAAATTTAACAGCAGCATTTTATTGGTACTAGTTCTCAAGAATATTTCCTTTTCAAATAAATCTTTATATAACAATGTTTTTATAATCCACTGCAATTTTCAAAACAAGTATTTCTGTTAAATAAATTCAAATGACACAGTAAAAAAAAAAGAAATTAAGACTAATCTCCCGATCATTTAATCATGAGATTATCATATGTGTATCATGCAATCTTTATCAGAATTGTGTTTTTCATATTTGTGAATTTATAACATTGAACTGTGATGATATAAAAAATAACTTTAAAAATTTAAATATATGAAATGACTTTTAAAAACATTTCACCTTGATAATTAAATTACAGTTTTTTGGATCAGCTCATAACAGCATATAACTCAAGAAAGCTAAAAAAGGTTCAAAGAGAGATGACAGAAAATGTTTTACGTTAATGTTTACGTAATAGTGATGATGAAGCAAACATTACTTAATACATATTTATATGTAATACTTTTAATGAAAACTGCTTTGATAAATACATTTCATCTAATTAAAAAAAATTATTTTTTTATAGCCTAACTACTTTGTTGCACTAGTTATTTGCTTTGTATAACATAATTATACAAATTATAATAATTTGCACAACCACAGTATTTTTTCAGGAATATAACTAATATATGGAGGTTACATGTATGAAACAATATATGCACATTTGTAAATTAGTGATTCAGCATGCTTGTGTTTATATCTTCATCAAATAAAGTTACAAATAAAAGATCTTATGCATGCAACAAAATTTAGTACATGTTTTAAATTGTAAAATAAACAATTGGTACAAATAGAAAAGCGTGTTATTCGTTCATAATTTCATGACAACTAAATTTAAAATATTTCCAGAGAAAATTTATTTCCTTACTTCAGGATATCTCACCAACATGTCATTTACAATTATTTCTGAAGCATCAATATCGCCATCACCACAACCTTAAAGAAAGAGAAAAAATGTATTCAACAAATGAAAATATTAGAAATTGCATTTACATACACAAAATACTGTCATAACAAGTGTTTTAAAAAAATAGTATGTACTATTTTTAAAAATTTAATAAAACTAATATTGATCAACTTGAATAAATAATTAAATGATCTAAAAACAAAACATGCCATTCAAAATAAGAGAACTATAAAAAGTAAAAAT
The DNA here is from genome assembly GCA_019974015.1 of Nephila pilipes. Classification (NCBI taxonomy): domain Eukaryota; kingdom Metazoa; phylum Arthropoda; class Arachnida; order Araneae; family Nephilidae; genus Nephila; species Nephila pilipes. Next base: position 194,443 of record BMAW01080501.1, read on the forward strand.
AGAAAAAAAAATAATATTTCATTGATATTTACAAATTTATTGATAAAAAAATATAATCATTCGAACTATATATGCCAAAACTACAATGGAGATTTTTACAAATTTAAAGTTTCAAAATTATAATATTTTAATACAAACCCTGTAACTTCTGAATTTATAAATGAACCAATATTAAGTTTAAGATCATTTTTAATTAACTCCTTATTTTGAAAGGGTTTTCAATTCATTTAATTGGAAAGTTTTTACAAATCAATATTGAAGACTAATCAGTAAATAAATATTTATTCAAGTACAATCATACAACATGTTATAAATTTTTAAAAAATTCAATAAATTGTTAATAATAACAAACAGTAAATCATGACTTTAATATTATTAAACTAATTAATCATTAATAAAACCAAAATATTATAATCATTATTTTAGTTTTCCAATAAACAATGTTTAATTAAAAATAATCTGCATTTTAAAAATATACATTTATAATACAGGCATGTTTTATCACAATGCTGAACTAAACTAAAATAAAAAAATATATATAAATCCAGTAGATTTATTCAGAATGGTATATATTCAACAATGAAATCAGTAGATTCACACTAGTTTAACAGAACGTATACCTACTATTTTTGTACAGAGTTCAGAAAATTTATGATGGAAAAAATTATTAAATATTTTATAAAATAGCTGTTGTAATAATTTTTTTTCATTAATTTTTTAAAACTCACTTTGCAAAATAACCTAGCTTTTACATACTTGATTGTGCTTATTTTTATGTACAAAATTCCTTTTAATATATTTTTATACATACAGCATCACTTAGATTATTTAGCTTATTGATATATTATATTAAACTTATAATGAAAAAAGCATATTATTCTTTTATAAAATTGTTAAAATATGTAATAACAAAAGAAACTCACCAAAAATGTAAGTTACAAGAGTATGGAATGTTACAAGAATCAGTGCACATAGTGGTGAACGTAGACTTTCTTTCATAGCATAACCCTCATCCAATTCTTTTAAACCAAGTTGCTAAAAATAGTAGTCGCATTTTTACATAATTGCATACAAATTAATCATCAATATCTATTAAATTAAAAAAATAATTTTTACAGCTAATTCACAACAAATAAACAGAAGCCATTTTATTAACAGAAAGTACTTAAAGAGAACCTAAATAAAATTTCATTAAATATTTAAAGCATACAATTACATGTCAACAGCTTTCAATAAAAGGATGAGGAAAACAAAAAAAAAATTATTATTATTATTATAATTCACTCATTATCTTTAGTAACACACACACAAAAATTTCATATCATCAAAAGAAAGTTCTATCTAGTATTGTATATTTTTTCGTCTACAGAATCTTGTTTTTGTAAGCTTTTCTTAATTTTTTTTAATGTAATAATGGTAAATATAATAAAGATTACTTATTTTCCAATTTTCGAACAAAATTTCCCAGTTATTTCATTGACTTAACTTTACACAATTACTTATCACATTCTCTCACTTAATAATGCATAAAAAAGATTTTTCTTCCTCTTTAATAAGCTTTTAATTTTAAGTAACTTACTCGATTTCCCGAAAAACCAATGAATTCAAGAAGCTTCAAAACTTTAGTTGGAAGTTGTGATATCATCTAAAAAGATATAAATTGGATACAAGAAATAAATATAAAAGTAAGAAAAAATTATAAATACTAAAATCCCATAGCACTACTTTTAGTATCATCTTACAAAATCAATGGTTAATTTATGTTCATAAATTCTCACTCTCAAAAATCAACTGAATTCATACAATATATATTTTAATTTATACAAGAAAAAATTATCTCTATTATTTTTATAATTTTGAAAATATTATTTTTATTTTTTATGTGAATATGTAGTGTAATGCTTTTTTTTTAATCCAATTTAAATACTGAAGTAATAAAAATATTTCTGCTATGAGATTATTAGAATAATTTTTTTATATTGAATGAAAGATTTTTTTGCAGATCTACTTTAATTAATTGCTTAAATATGCACATCTATTCATATTCTAATAAAACTAAATCCCATCATACATTTCACTCTATATCATATTCAGTTCTTATAGCAATAATTAAATTGAATGAGAGAATAAGTATATATCAAATACAATTGTTAAATTATACGTAAATAAAAGGTTTGAAAATAAATAAAGTACTTCTTTCAAGTCTGTAAAAATAGATATTATTCTTTTAGAAAAATTTACATATTAAAAGATTCAGTAAATTAATTTTTCGTCCAAAATCTTTTCGTAATTACTCAATCATTGATTCACTACTGAGGTAAGGGTAAAATAACGTATATTAATAAAAGGAAAAAAGTTTGTATATGTATGATTTCATAATGAGAAAGTAGAAAAGCCCAGATACATGACATTCAGTATGCTGCAATTATGAGCCATGATAAGTGGACTTCAAAGAAGTGTTTTCAAAATTAACTTCGAATTTTAGTGTACTTGTGGAGTAATTTTTTATCTAATTGCCACAAATTACAATTCTTGCACCATCCAAGAGATTCCAAATTTTTATAAAATAACTTGTTTCAACATGTAAACTAATCAACTGATCTATTGCAAATTTTTGAAAAAAAGCATAAAAAAAGTCAATTCTCAATTTTTTTTTATTCTTGCATTGTTCCAACCTAAAAATCTGCCAATCCAAATGACATGTTATTCATCTGGTATACATAATGAATATTTGGTACTCGTTTTTAAAAATAAAGGGATTTTAAAAAATTTTATTTAGTGGAATTTAAGCTAATTTTCAACTATACAATTGGTATGAGTATAGAAATTCCCCTCCCACCCCCATCTTTTTTTCTAGTACAAAAAAAGATTACTGATTCACTACATATAGATATGGAACATACATAACATCACAATCTGTATACATTCAATAATTTATTCATCATAGTCTTTTAAAGATCATTATATTAATTTATTTGTTAGTTAGTGGTCTGTAGCAGAATTAAGATTCTTTTTTAATAAAATGCATAGCAATGGTTTTATAATTCATACACTAAATTAGTTTGATTTATTTGCTTTAGGTAATCTTGACTTCAGTTATACAATGTTAACATCGTAATTTCTTTATCAGTTTAAGGCTGCCTGATCAAATAATTAATGTTATGAATGTTTAAACAATACTTATGAGCTAAAATTAAATTACCAAATTAAAAGCACCAACACCCATTCGAACACCACTTTCAAAGTGCTTTTTACGAAGCTCATTCCCCCATCGTCTTGTTTCTAAAATATGCATGCATTCCCTGAAGAAATAGAAAAAAAAATGCATTTATTAAAATAAAAACAAAAACTTTTTAGCTGTAGATTAATTTAAATGTCAACATTATTTATAGTTTTTTAAGGACTTACAGTTCCTTTTATCAGCCATACTATATCACAAATAAGCACACTTTTTATAAGCAATTTTGTATCATATTTAAATCAATAATAAAAATTCAAACAAATAGTCAAAACTGTAACAAGTACAGAATTTATTTATCTATGATCTTTTAATTACAGTTAAAAAGTGATTCTTACTGAAAGATTTTTTTTCCCATAAAGAAAAACCAAGAAGAAATGTTTTTACAAAAAAGGAGATAAGAAAAAAACATGCACTTTTTCCATACATAAATTTTTATTTCATTTTGAATCTCACCTTTTTTTTTAATACAATTTGAAACAAAAATATATGCAGAGCCCTATATCATGATATCAAAACAAAATATATCCTGTCTTTTATACCTGTTTCCTGCTATCTTTCTTTTTTAGCAACACATAAAGCACTGCCTCATCAGTCCTCAGTTTCTTTTACATATTGTAGAAAAACATTTTAAAAATCACATCTTTTATATTTTAGCATGAAATTGAAAAGAAAAAGTATTCCGAACATGGAATTCACTGAAGAATTGCAAACAAAATTCATGCATTTTCCCATGTAAATGAAAAGCAGTAAAATTGTGACTTTAAAACCAATATAGACTTATTTTGCAATCCAATTCTTTAAAGAACTACTAGATACATCTATTAGAAATACTACAAACATAAAAAGCAAAAAGGCATAGTAAATTAGTTGAATGGCACATAAAAAGAAGATTCCCAAGTAATGTTTGGGCAAATCAGGGAAGTTCCCTCCTGCAGCACCCAAACAATGTTCAAGCAAAACTGTCAAGAGGTTGATAATATTTATAATAGAATTTTTTATTTGCATTTTTTTTTCTTACCAAATTATATATTTGGCTATTTCTGATCAAAACATGTGAAACAGTCTCTCAAGAACTAAATTTGAATTTCTATTAAAAACATTATATTTATAATATAGTTTCTATGCTTCACTGTAAATTTAATTCAGCTCAATAATATTTTTTTTAATCTGTAAACTTATTACTAATCAACAAAATGTATTTCCTCATAAATTGTATGTATTCCAATGTCATTGCATAATATTTTAAATTGCAAAGTAACAAGTGATTAAAAATCATGAATGCATCTTTTCTAAATTGACTGTTACTCTACGTTTTTAACAACACATTGAATGATGAAGCATAAAAAAATGTTTCTGCAAGTACCAAATATGCTTTTTAGAAAGAAACATAGTTATATAGCAATATCATAAATTTGAAACAAATATCACAAATATTACAAGAGAAAAATATTAAATACTTTTTTTAAAAAAAAGTATAAATTAAACACACAAGTACTTCAAACATTTTTTGCAATATGAAAAGGAGAAAGTATCAGATTTGTACTGTTCTATATGAAACTTAATTAAACAATAATATTTCAATTGCATAAAATTATAATTCTTAAAAAATATTGAACATAATCTAGATGCCTCAGTGTTGCTTATGATTTCATAAGATTTTTTTTAAGAAGCAAATTCATTCAAGTATATTTTCTGCATTAATTCTTAAACTATAATAAAACATGCAGGATAAAAGTATACAAAGAGGAAAAACATTGAAACATACTTATATGAATGATAACAAGTTCTAATTCTAAGGCTCCCTCGAACAAAATTTACAAGACTTTGATCTTCAACAAAAGTCAAAACCGCTGTCAATAATAAGCACTCAGCATAACACAACTCTGCATGTACTTCCTCTAAAAATGTTACGTATAAAACAAATTTAATATGCAAAAATTTTAATAATCTAAATGATAAAGAAAAAATAAAACAGCACAAACAGGACTTTACATAAAATTATAGAAGTATTATGTAGTTGTAGATAAAGATTTCAAAAATATGTCTCAACATCTATGCCACAGCAAAAAAAAAAAGTTATACCTTCAGTATATAAATTGTAATCTGGTCTTCTAATCATTTTTGAAACAGTGTGCTTTTTACGTTTTCTCTGGCAAACATCCACTGCTTGTCTCAAAGCTTCAGCAGCCTTTTCAATCTCTTTCTAAAAAGACATTTCAAGATACTTACTTTTATCATATGCATTTTAATACAGAATATAATTTGTTAAATTTAAGACAAAGTAACAGTTAATTTCCCCAAAAACATACAATTTTTAAAATGGTTCAATAAAATGTGCTAGAGCTAAATGATAAAAAGATTATCAGTAAAGCTTTAAATATCAAAAAATTGAAAAAGATTAAATAATTTTTTTTAATTCTTCAATCAGATCTCCATCAGATGACTTGTACAGAATAAAATGGACATATGGTGTGAATTCAGCAGATATGGCTGTGACAAGTAATTTAATAAATTTAATTTTATTGAATATTACATTATTGTTACAGTATTATTTTAACTTCTATATTATTTACTATAAAAGGGACATTTCTAAAAAATATCCAAATAAATTTAAAATTGGTTATTAACTCATAGAAACACATGGATCCAGAATTGCATTGAGAAAAATATCACAAACTTATTTGAACTAAATTTAAAAACTGACCAAATGTAAAAAGAAATATGGCGCATTTTTCTTTACAAAATCACAAATGAATTATAATTCATACTTTGTTAACTAAACCTTTCAAATAAAAACTAAAGATAAATGTTTAGAGAATTTATGGTTACTGAATAACTTTAAATAAAAAAAAATCAACTTAAATTTTATCAAGAATACGAGTAAAACTCTACTTTAACCTTTCTTAAATTTAAATTTCAACTGCATTTTATTCTTAAGTATAAAACTAAAACTTTATTGAAAAAATACAACAGGAAAAAATCTTTTAATCCAACATAATACAACTTCTTCAAACTATTCAAAATATATAAGTTCAAGATGAAATTTGTTTTATAGTGCTATAGATAAAACAAGAAATTGAATGAGAAAATTTTCACAGTAGCCTAAATTTTCTTCTACAACTATGTTTATACAATAATATATATTTCAAAAAAAATTTATTGAAAGGAAAATCTTAACTTACTGCTTCCATAGTCAATAATGCTTGCATGAAAAGCATTGTACCCTTTCCTAAGGCATGGTATGTGCTGACATGCGACCTATAAGGAAACAATGAATTTTCTATTTTTATTACATTTCGTAATAGTATAGAAATATAAAGGTAAAAGAAATTCATTCAGTTTCAAAAGTTAGCAGAAAAATATTAAACAAAGACATTTAACTATAATTAATCATGTCACAATATTTATTCTAAGCAAGTTCTACTTAGAGTAAGTAGTTAATAGAACAGTTGTAATAGAGTAGCTGTTCGTCCTTTGAATTTAGAAATGTACTCTAATTGTTAATATATTAATAGCATAAGTAGAATTATATCTTTATATGAAACATGTTTTTCGTTATCAAGAATTAATCTTGTCTATTATAAGAAAACATTAAAATAAAATAGTATTCAAAATTTCCAAAGTTTGACAATTCTGTTTTAAGGTCTCATTTTCAACACTGATATGACCTTAGTCCAACTTATCCTAAATCTGTCTCTTTCATTTCTTCCTTGATATTATTACATCCACAAAGCAAACAATATTTACTCTTATATCTAATGTACAAGGGTTAAGATTAGCAAATTGATGTATTTGTTCATAATATAATAGAAAATCTTACCATGGCACCAAACTATCTAAAGACGCCGCAAATTTATTTTGTAAAAACAAGTCCAGAGCTATTTTAGCTTCTTTGATGGATTCATCTAAACTAGGTAGGCCATCACTGGAAAGAATAAAATAGTGTGAAAATATTTCATTGAAAATGAAAAAAAAGAAGAAAAAATTGAATTAGCACATTTATTGTAAAAAATTAAAGCATGCTTTCATTATCGAAAAACTGATATTTTTATGACAGTTTAAATATTCTAATTCACATCATAAACTTATATTAAAAAGAGTAAAAAAAGAGTAAGTTACATATGTAGTCCATCTAAGGCATCTTCAAAGGCCTGTAAAGGAACAAATAATGATATTAAAGTAGCTGGAAGTGCATTAAAGACACATCTTTATTACTATTATTACACAAACATACAATATGGAAATAATCATATAATTTTAATAGCATGATAGTTAAGACAAAATACAATCAAAAAGATCTATAAAAAGTTATATGAAATCAATATTGAAAATGGAGGATGAGGTTTAATGACAAAAGATTTTCCCCAAAAAATATCAACTGAATATTGCTTAAATTACAGATACAAAAAAAAATTAAAATACGCTGACAAAGTTCATTATAAAATAATAGTATAAGTTGATATTACATTTTCTTTTTATATATATTTTAAACTATATATATACATTTAAAATACATGAGATCACACATAGAAACCAGCAACTAAGAAATATACATGATTAAAGAATATCATTGAAACTTATAATATATTTAAGCAATTAAAAATACAAATAATCCTTTCAAAAAACAGTTTCCTTTGAAAAATGGCGTTTTTGTATTAACCTGTATAACACTAAGCACATTGGTTCCAATTTTAAAAATGAGTATACAAATCAAATAGGATGTTAAAAAATAATTTTTTAAGTAAATCATCATTTCATAAGATTAATCATTTGAAAATAGTAAAAAAGATTAATTTCCAAACAAACAAAAAATTTATACTTTATTTTGTTTCACATATTAAAAAAATATTTATAAACATAAGAAAACTTAAGTTACACAACCGATTCTTCTAATTTTTAAGAAATGGGATACAATACAAAGCAATTTTTTCATATCATTGATAAAAGATTCAAAATTACACTATTTTGAGTTTAATTATTATACAGAAATGTTTTTTTTTTCACATCATAATCCTTCTAAATGACCAAAATGAATACTTGGATAATAAGGACAATATGAACATTTATACAGCAATAAGAATATAGGAAAATCGAATTTTCATTTACATTCTCCAAAAATATTTTGAGAATTTTTTACTACAGTAAAACTTATTTTAGAATTATGTAATCAATCATAATTTTATTCAGATTAGCATCCCAAAATAATTTTAAACATCCTTCGGAATTATAAAAAGCGAACACCGACACTGAAACTAGTTTTAGTCAAAATTAAAAACAGATGATTGTTCGAAAAAAAATGGATACAATCGATTTTCTTAAGAATCTTTTTTAACAACAAAAATTTATTTTTTCAACACTAAATTAAAAAAAAAAAAAAAAAAACACAAGCGACTGCTGGTGTTTTGTTACCTCGTCTTCACTGTCGCTTCCAGCCATTTAAATTATTTGATGGTTTTCAACAAAATAGCATTATTCTCCGAGGTGACATAACGGTACTACTCACGTTCAGTTGAGTTAGAAATCGAAAATAAATAAAACATACGAAGTACGGCACTATTACGATTACAGTTACAGTTCTTTTTAGGAAAATGGATATAGTTTCAACGTTTTATGCTTTCATAATTCACAAATTGTTATGATGCTGTTTTGAAGTTATAAATTCAAACTTCGTTTTTTTTCATTGACTTTTCATTGGCCTTTTAGTCATAATATAAAATCAATTTCGAAGATGAGAATGGAATATTTTCCACAAAACCTTTTGAAGTGAAGCTATACAAAAATATATGGCACTAAAAAAAAGAATTAATAAAACTCTAAATGCAACAAATCCAACAGAAATGTTTGGAATTCCAGTTAAATGAATCTTTATAGTGCCATAAGCGGATTTTTAAGAACTTGATATACTGAAACAGCTAAAAGTCGACTCAATAAATATTATTTCAAACATTTAAAGACTGCCTTCTTTAAGAATAAATGTATAGCTATTGTAAAAACTAAAAGACTTTTTCGACTTTTAAATGTTTTTTAGAAAGAAGGCTTTTGAGAACTTTACGCTTTATATAAAAAAAAAAAATAGTAATAAAGATGCAGAGCGCATTGGAAAAGTTTTGGTATTGTTTCACAATGATGATGAATTTACGAAACAAGTTAAACATATACTGGAAAATTCTTGCTGAGGTAATTGCTGAACTAGTACATGATGAATAAGGATGTTTTAGGTCTCAATATTAGTAGAATTATAAAAAATAAAGAGGGTAGAAAACGTACATAAAATATAAATACTATTAAGTAAAATAATTTAATTGATAACATAACTTAACAAATATGCTTTCCAATTAATAACTTATTAAATTTCAAAATGTGATAACAAGAACAAAAATATGTTTTTATAAATTTGATAAAATGCTTAATTAAACTATTTGACTGTAAACTTAGCATATTCATTGCTATAAATTAACAGAATTTTTTCATACAATCATATTATATATGAATAAAAAGTGCACACACAACAATATATATATATTCATTTTGAAAGATTCTCAGTTATGTTATTTTATCTATAATTAAGTCACCACTTCAATTTTTTTTTTCCCTTAATACAAATTTAGCTCTATTTCGAAATATTGTTATGATGAAATTTCATTCAAGCTATTCCCTTACACATTGCTTCAATTTTCTTCAAATTATGAGGTATTCGCAAGATTTTTATCTGAATTGTTTAATTTTAAAATCGTTGTAATTATTAATTAAAGGTTTTATTTAATCTAATTTGTTTTCTATTATATTTATATGAATAATTTTGTTTTGTTTTGTTTTTTTTTTTTTTTTTCGTTACTTTATCTCGGAATAATTCAAACGGCTAGGGCGAGAAACTGGAATTTCTCATAAATCATGCTCATATCTAACTTCTTCAGAAGTTAGTCCATATAATTTTTATAAGAAGTTAATCGTCCATATAAATTTTAAGAATTATTAAGGAATGTTTTTTTTACCATTGTAGGCTATTAGTAAGCTCGATCTTTTAATACCAAAAAAAAAATTTCAAGACAATTTTATAAGAAAAAGGAGTGAATATATTATGAAACGAAAAAAATATTTTTCCTATACTTATATATATATATATATATATATTATATATAACAGGTCAATTGAAAAGTCCCCGGCCTACCATAGTACTCTTCATTCGACGAAAATTTCTTCCCAGCGAGCATTCTTTTGAGATCTGAGAACAGGAAATAGTCGCTGGGGGCCAGATCTGGAGAATACGGTAGATGAGGAAGCAATTCGAAGCCCAATTCATGGATTTCTGCCATCGTTTTCACTGACTTGTGACATCGTTTGCATTGTCTTGGTGAAGCAGCACTTTCTTTTTCTTCAAATGTGGCCGTTTTTCAACTATTTCGTCCTTCAAACGGTCCAATAACACTATGTAATAGTCACTGTTGAGGGTCCTTCCTTTTTCAAGGTAGTCAATGAAAATTATTCCATGCGCATCCCAAAATACAGACGCCATAACCTTGCCAGCCGACTGTTGCGTTTTCCCACGCTTTCGAGCGGGTTCATCGTGTGCAGTCCACTCGGATGACTGTCGATTGGACTTCGGAGTGAAATGATGGAGCCATGTTTCATCCATTGTCACATATCGAACTCGGGTTTATTACGTTTGATCATCTTCAAACACTGCTCCGAATCATCAACTCGTCGTTGGTTTTGGTCAAAAGTGAGCTCGCGCGGCACCCACTTTGCACAGAACTTTCTCATACCCAAATATTCGTGAATAATATGATGTACACGTTCAGTTGATATCTTTAGAGTGTCTGCGATTTCATGCAATTTCAATTTACGGTCATTCAAAATCACTTTGTGGATTTTTTTAATGTTTTCGTCGGTAACAACCTCTTTTGGGCGTCCACCGTCTTCGGTGCTCATTTCACCACGTCTAAACTTAGCATATCAATCCTTGATGGTTGATTTTCCTGGAGCAGTGTCCGGAAACTCGGCATCAAGCCAAGTTTTTGCTTCAACTGTATTTTTTCCCTTCAAAAAGCAATATTTTATTAACACGCGAAATTCCTTTTTATCCATTTTTTTCACAATAATAAAAGTTGCTTCACTCAAAATGCTGTAATTCACAAACTAATGATCCGACAGCTGTCAAATTTATACTCACATCTTTTGAGGTTTATGGCTAACTAAAAAACATATGGATTTAATTCTAGTAGCCCCATCTATGTGTCAGACCGGGGACTTTTCAATTGATCTGTATATATATATATATATATATATATATATATATAATTTAGTAGATATATGTAGTGAAAAGTTCAATTTAATATTTTTTGAAAGATTACTTATTTCATTTTTAGTAAAAAATAACTAAATGGTTTAATGCAAATTTTTTTCTTTATTTTCATTCCTAAGTTTTGAGAATAGCAGAAGTAATAAAGAAATATTATGTTGAATTGAATATGACAATACGATTTGCTATTGAGCTCGCAAAATAATAGAAAGTCAGATTAAGAGCATTGGTATGACTTCTTTAAGAAATCACAAATTATAGGGAAATAATTATCACAAAATTCATTTCATGATCAAAATTATGAATTTTCAATATCACGTTTGGGTTCAATTTATTATTTTTTTTATCTTTTGCTAAGGTATTTTTAAGTTTCCTACACATTCATATCAAACGGCTTACATATTCGAGCTAAATTTCACTTTTTTAAAAACGTTATTGCTCGCTTTAATTTTAGAATCGTCGTCCTCATCACTTAGCCATGATTCAGAAAAAAAAATGTTCATGGAGAATACCTAACTTATTATTTCCAGAGTAAACTAGAGATTAAACCATTCAATCAGAAATATCATATTAAACACAGATACGCTTTTTGTATGCATTTCAATTTTATATTTCTAAATTGAATATCAAAAAAACTATTACTAATTTTGTAAGAAGTGGGTTACCCATGTAATTAAAATAAAAGATAAGAAAATGGAAGAAATAGTGATAAAGATAAAAAATAATTTTAAAATAAAGATTACAAAATAGAAAACTGATTTATTGTTTTATTAATGTTGCAATTAGAAGCAAAATTAGGACTATAGACGATGGGCATCGAAATTTTGAGTCTCGGTCAATTTATGATAACGACACTTGAGCTGGCATACCACTCTCCAAATGCCCTAACTATCCGAAATTGAGGTTATATATGAAATGCATCAACGTCTCTACACGATTTTGTCTGTAGAGATATCAAAGAAAACAAAAGAAATGCAATTAAAGAAAGCATTTTATTTTTAAGGAAATGCGCTTATTTTATTCATAAAAGATAAGTTTTGAAAAAAGTAAAAGAAAAACATTCGAATAAACTTACATAATGATCTAGTTGATGTTTGTTGATCTTTTCTGCATCCTTTTGTCCCTTTTTGCTATCGCTTTTTGTTATTTTAGAAATCTTGACTCTGTGGGCAAAAAAAAAAAAGAAAATTAATAATTTGAAAGGTTGCCTTTCTGTAATGAAAGACGGATTGTTTGAAAATTATACTCAATCAAAAGATAGATGTATTTTGAAAATCGCAGATGAATCACTAAGAATGAAGATGAATTATTTTTCTTTGTTGTATTTTCATTTTCCGTAACAAATTTCTTTCTGACCTACTTTTTAGGCAAGTTCTGGAACGCAGTTTATATCCATGAGCAAAAAGTATTAACTTCAATGTGCTTTCAGTATACTTTTATGTTGGTTTTCTTAAAAATACACCATTCTTAATAATATAAACTATCATATGGTTTTTTTTTTTTTTTTTTTTTTTTTTAAATTTTGTGTTAAGAATAAGTTTAACAAAATAAAGGAAAATGCAAATGCATCAAAAAATCTACAGCAAACCACTTAAATATAAAATAATAGCACTCGTTGTTTTTTTCATTATTGAAATATTTTATATGTTAAATAACGCGGCTGTAACGAGTATTGAGAACACAAAAATAAAAATTTCGCATGGTTGATATATATTTTTTTTTTTTAAAAAAAAAAAAAACAGTTTCTTTAGCTTGTAATTTTTATTGTATATTTTTTTACAAAAACTGTGAAATGAACTTTAAAATTTGTATAATTTGCTTCTTGTTATAGATCTGTGTATAGGACACTCAATTGATGTTGGGAAAAGGGACTTTTTCATGTAAACGTGGGCTAATAGCGCCCTCTGAACTGTTGATTTTGCCATTTAAATAGAGAGTTGTAACAGGATGTAAAAAATATTCCATGATTACCTGCAAATTGTTAATAATTCTAATGATGACCAAATGATCTGGACGACGACACAAAATAGCCTATATGAGTAAGTAATGGAGTTTGAACGGGACCAAAGATTGTCAAGGAGATTTTTCTTATCGTGTAATAAAATCTCGTATAGGGTACAATGTTGTGACAGTGATGGGAGTATAGAAGCAGTGGGCTCAAAAGAACAAGACTCGTCGATAATTTGGCAATAGACAACGAAAAATAACGCAAACATGGGATGATAGACACCTAATCTGTGGGGCATCATCTCAACATTTGGCACTGATATAGGTGTATCATTGGGTGCTACAACAATTCTTGGTATCTGCTGCACCACGAATTGCATGCAAAAGTTCCTTTGTGCAAAATTCCTCTCACGAAAAGCAGTAACACTCGAAGCTCCAATGAACTTGTTGGTATAACCACTGGCACGCCAATTTGCTACAAGTCGTCTTTCCAATGAATCCTTCCGTAATTTGGGGTACAATTGTGTCCACATCTTTATCAGATGCTATAACGGTGAACGTCATCTTTCAGAGGGCTTTATCCAATGTCCTACTGGACGAACATGATGATAAGAGGCATCATTGTTTATCATGGGTGATCTCAGCTGCTAAGAATTACGGGTAATTCCAAGAGCAACCGGGGCTAAGAATTGTAGGCAAGAGCAATTGGTACATAAAGAAGTCCAGGGGTCTGAAATCATGTCCTTTATTCAATGTGTTCCTGGGACTATTTCAACAGGAAAATGTTCGATAAACCGTGGTATAGAAACACTTATTGTAGTGGGTAGTGGTTCATAAAATGCTAATTTTTAGCATGTGATTTATTTTTTCGTAAATTTGTTTATTTGTATTAATGCAGGTCGTTAGTGGGATAAATTTCGTTCCTTTCAGATAGGTTCTTTATGGTATTGCAAATTTTACAAACACCAGTATATCTTCATCAGAATTCATCAACGTTGGTTTCATATCTTATTTGAACTTGACAATGAAAATAAAGTTTGAAAGAATTTATTGGAATTGTAGAAAAGGAAAATATTTTGTAACTTTCATTCTACAGCAAATGTGATGCATAAGATTTCAGTGAGTAATAATAGTGAAGTAATGAATAAAATTAATTTGGATCAATAGAAAAGTTTTATTTAACAAATTTTAGAAGAATATTACACACTTATTTATATTACAATTAAATTATCTCATTTACACAAATAAAATGTTTTCTTACTTTTCCCTCCCTCCCTCCCTCCCACACACGCACACGCACGCACACACACACACACACACACATATTATAGCACATACGAATATAGTAAATAATCCATCGTCTAAAAATACAAAAATCATTACGAATATTAACTATTGGAATAATTAGATTGTAAATATAATGATGGAAAATGGACAGTAAACAATGGAAAATTGAAATCAAGAGCATGAAAATATTTTTTTTGCGAAAATTAGTATCAACAAATAAGATAAAGAAATAAAACGAGGATATAAAGTAATTAAAAGTATCAGGCTTTGAAATGTGAAACGGGTTAAACGTGTTTTATCGAATCATAATTATTCCCACAGCAATTATTTTAATATAAAACTATTATAATCCAAAAAATTTCAAAATCAGAAGAAACCAAAAGAAATTAGAATGCAAAAATACTTCATTCAAGTACATTTAAAGCAAATATAATTATTATTAAGTTACACACTAAAAAATAATAAACATAAATATAAATAATTAAAAAAGTTTCATACAAAGTTTTGCAAAGAACATATTTACCCAAGGAGCACTTTTTTTTTAATAAATATTATTAAATTACTCAATTAAATGTAGGAATTAAGGTAAACGATGAAATATAGAGAAATGGAAAATAAACTTCTTTCGATTTTAAAATTAAAGGAAACGATAAATTATTAAATTGGATATATTTAAGCTAAATGCAATTAAAACTAAAGCAAACAATAAATTATTAAATTGAATATGTTTAAGCTAAATGTAATTAAAATTAAAGCAAACGAAAAATTATTAAATTGAATAATTTAAGTTAAATGTAATTAAAATTGAAGCAAACTAAAAAAGTTTTTTAATTGATCTGGTACGCTAATAGTGATCCACCTAAAACAATAGCCCCTTAGGTGGCTAAAGAAATGCTGCCTCACAGTAGTCTTAAAATTCTGAATAATGTTATTTGTTTTCAGTCATATCTTGATTCTAGTTCACATATGATTTAAGGTAATACATAAATCAATAAGTAAATAAAATACTTAAATTTTATATTATGTTTCACTTCAATCCAATAAAAAAATTGGGGGAAATTTATTACAACGTATTTTTGAAAATTGAGTTCATTAGTGGTGAAAGTAGGTATCAGACATGTATTGCATATATTTTACTTCTATCCAATAAAAAAATTCTGGAGAAATTTGTTATGACGTATTTTAAAAAATTAAGTTCGTTACTGATGAAAGCTGACGTCAAAAATATACGCAAAAACAAGATAAATTTTAGAAAAGTGGTTTGGTAAAACAACATTTTTGGGTTAACTAAAACAATAGCTCCTTGATTGGCTAATATTATTAATAATTATAGAGACAAATACAAAGTTAAAACTATTTCAAACCATGCCTGTAATTATTTCAAACCATGTTCTTATCCGTTCGAAAATCGTAAATAACTTTCTACTGAAGAAAATACAATCTTAAGTGAAAATATACTAAAAATTACTACGACAATCTCGTAAAAAACTGAAAATAATAAAATTACCAAAAATCTCTATAAAAATTATGGGAACAAATTTTAAAAAATTGTATAATTAATTAATATGTATAGCTTAATAAAATAAATAAATTTCAGTTCAAATGCTGGTATCATGATCTAAGTTTTAAAAATGTTTGTGGTACTCCAATGTTGCTAAGTACGAAAAATTATATATATATATATATATATATATATATATATATATATATAAGGAAGCATTTTCTAACCATTTTTTAAAATTTCAAGCAATATAAGTAAATACACAAAAAAGCATATTATCTGATTAAAAGGGTTATATTTTGGAAGCAAGGAAATATTTTAATTTTCCATGATCGATTTATTCCCTTAATACGGCTCCATGAACTGCTGATATTCAGTTTGGTTTTGTGTTTTATGTTATTTACTTCGATGCTTTCTAGAGGTTTATATGTGACATTACTTTCGGTAATTCGGAAAACAATTAAAAACCAAGTCTTATGTTTTAATGCTTTATTTCACACTTTCGGAGTTAATATAATAAAATTTAAAAATACAGTATTTCCACAGATGTATTACAAAATAAAGTCCAATCTTTAGAGAAGGAAAAGATTCAATCCTTATTTTTCCACAAAACTGAATCACATAGAATCGCGTTGTTTTTTTTTAAAAAGTTATAAAAAAAAAAAGTTTAATCGAAAATTGTTATTACCTGCAAAAATTCTTTGAGCAATTATTCTGTTGTTAAGGATTTTTCCCCGTTCATTCTTTACTTTAACTGTTTTTGAGATAACATTTTAAGAAATAATAAATTGGGTAACTAATATATTAAAAGAAGTGTTATTATTAAAAATGAAATAGTAAAAAATACAAAAAAAATTTCAATGAAATCGAAAAAAACTTATTTTCCAATAAATATGTTTCCCCTTCCTTTTTTTTTTCATATTCAACTTTGCCAATGCGGAAGTTATATATTTATTCTGTTATCTTTTTTCTTCTTTACTTGTTTTGCGGAAATGGCACAGTTTTTAACTCTGGCTATGCTAAGTGTTGTAGATTATCATAGTATTAACGAAATTTGAATTAAGCTATGTAAATTAAACCTGAGTTATTTCCTTGTTATAAGGATAATTACTTTTTGAAAATATTAGATGAATAGATAAATGCTATTGGGTTCATTAAACTTTTCTACGTATTTATTTTGCAATCATTGGAACAAAAATTATGATATATAAATTAGTATTAAATATATGGCGATTTGAGTAATATTTTATTACACACTTTTTATTATAAAATATTTCTCAATTTGTTTTTAATAAACGAAATACTTTATTCTAATGATAAATGGAAGGAAAATAAAATAGTTATGAATCTTTTTAACACATATTATCTGACAAGTATAATAGCTGTGAAGTAGAACACTAATAGTATTTTAATTTTAATCCAAATCATTTTTTTATGAAATATTTCAAAATACTAAATTTTCCTGCATATTATAAAATTCTTGTAACAATAATCATACTCGTTAGCTTCTTAAATTTAATCGGAAGTATAGAAAGTATTTTGAAACACAAGAAAAATTAATATTGATATTAATCCGTTATGTGTTTAAAATTTATATGCATTTTAATTCGAATGTAAGCCAAAAGTTTTTCAAAGGAAACCTGTTGTTTTGCACTTATAAAATCTATCTTATTACACCTGCCTGAGACATTGACAGATGTTTTACTCTCATTTTGAATGGGAAAAAATGTTTTAAAATTATTTTTATTTTTGAGAACTTACAATGGACACTTACTTTATGGAACACACAACATACCAATTACTACACACATGCATACAAATTCATACAATTACCACATACATGCATACAAATGTTACATTTTATTATTGGAAAAAATATATGAAAATATTTACTAAGCCGAATTTTCGGAGAAAAATAAGCGTTACAGCAGAGGCAGAAAGAAACAAGAAGAATATTTTGTCCAGCTAAGTTTCATTTTTAATCAAGTTATTGATAAGAAGGTTGAAAGATTTTTAGAAGTAAAGGTAAACATTAGGCATCATTGTTAATGCTGTTTTGAATATCCATTTATAAGGAACATAATTAAAATATCCGTTTTTGAGGAACATTTAAAAATGATAAACAAAATTTTACTCGAAATCGGAATGGCATTGAAAAGTTAATATCAGTATTAATAATATAATTTCTTCTTCATATTTTAAGACTATTAATAAATAATTTATACATTTAAAATGACTGTAACATTAACTGGGATTTGAGCTAATAAAACATTGAGAAATATATAAAAATTCGAAAACGAGTAATTACCGGTATTTTTTAATATTGAATTGTTACAGAAAGAAAATTAAAATTTTAAATTCATGCACATAAAAATTAACTAAGCAATCTTTTTAAATTTAAATTATGATCAATCATATCGATGTTAAGTCATGGAATTGAAATAATTCTTTTTATGTATGTTTTTTTTCCTCCAAATCAAAAACTCAATTTTTCTTAGAACATTAAATGAATTATTAGATTTCCTATATATATATAATTTTTTCTTTTTCATGTATTCTTCATGATGATGAAAAAAGAAAATATTTCTCGATATAGTACTTATCTTTAGTTTTAAAAAAAAAGCTCTATTGCTTCATGTAGCAAATGTAGAAATGAAATTTTATTTCAATTTTTTTTTTTTTTTTTTTTTTTTTTTTTTAAAAAAAAAAAAAAAATTTTTAAAAAAAAAAAAAAAAAAAAAAAAAAAAATACTGCAGCATTGAAAAAGTTTTTGTTCCAATTCTACAAAATGCAGTAAAACTTGAAATAATATATTTAACTTATTTATATATTCGGATTTCAATATGAATCCATCTTTACAAATAAAATTAAAAAAGTAAAAATATTTTTAATCAAACTTTAATTTAGAGATATTCTAATAGGCATAAAAACAATTTTTAATGTAAAATAATACATAATTTATAAAAGTTTGCGGAGCTTAAGATACATAGGTAAGATACATAGGTAATTACAAACAAATTAAGTACCATAGCTACTTATTATTATGAGATCAAAAAAAAAATGTTAACACCTCAAGCTTTTAAAAATTATATATTATTTTGCCTTTAAAAAAGCAATTTTTATACCTTTAGTTCATCATTAAATAAAAACTTGATTTAAACATATTTTTTTACTTATAGTTAATTCTTTTTAATCTGGAAATTAAAGTCAAGAAGCAATAACGAGAGCTATGCGTATGTGCAAAATTTCAACTCTCTTGTAGGATTTTGAGGTGCAAGGTCTGGGTCTCTAGGTCTCGCGTTTGCTTGAGTATGCCATAGCATTGTACTGTCATGGGAGTTGCACGTGCATGCAAAATTTCAGCTCGATCGGATGATAGGAAGTGGGTTAAGATTCGAGTGCAAATTTTGGACAAGAAAGACATTTTTTTACATACATATAAACATAGCAAGTTAAATAAAAGCTTGAAAAACTTAAATAATTTTAAATTAAAATAATAGTTTGAAAATTCCTCAAAGGAGTAGTATAAAATCGGAAAAGAAATGCGTGATTTTACTGCATATTCATATGTGAGAACGAGTATTTACAAAATTTTAGCGGGTGTAAAATCCTAATACTTTAAAATTAAGCAGCGAATAGTTAAAATATATTATTGATCATTTTTATATAATAGATAAAACTCAGCATTCTTATTTTACAAAACTATTGACAAAAGTGAAAGAATTTTCCTTACTCAGTCATACCTAATAACTTATTGTATATTAAAATCGTCTGTGATTGGTATTAAAAACTAAAATTCAAATTAATGTTGAGATACAGTATCCTAAAAATTAACAAGATTTCAGAAAAAAATTAATACCTTATTTTGATTGCATAACTTTTCTAAATATATGTACAATATTTCTTAGCATTCCCCCTTTAGTCACATTCCTTAATTCCAGAATTTTAAAACTACTGAAAATGTATTTAAAATGCCAAGACATTTTTTTTACAATCGATTAAAAGTTTTGAAATATTTTCTAGTTATTTCGTATGTATTTGATAATTCTGCACGTGGAATGAGGATTCAGATAAAAAAAATTATCTTACAGAAATTCACAAAATTAGATATAGCTTTTTTAAAACTGTTTTCGTAGTGTCTGATAGATTTCTATAATTATTAATAACATTAGTACAATCAAATCCATGCTCAGAATTCTGATAAATACTTTTAAGAAATTGAGGAAAAAACTAACTTAAAAATATTAAAATTTGAAGAATTAATAGGATTTTAAAATATTGAAATATTTTGAAAAAAAATAATTAAAAACGTGAACAATTATTTGTTTGAAAATATCTTTTTTTCCAGACATCCACATTTTATTTTTATTCAAATATGGTGTGAATATAAATTTTTTCTTTTAAATATTTAATAAAAAATAACTAACAAAGTACTGTGTCCCTTAAACATAAATATAATTTGAAGAAACGAAATAAACTGTATTATAGCTATAAGACTTTAAAATTAGAGAAAGATTTATAAATGATAATTAAAATAAAAATTAAGTCATAAGTATATGTTTCTATTATCTCTCATTTCTAAGTGTACAAATAATTTCATTTCTAAACTTCTCGATACTCATTTTCTTAATGTGCACTAGTCCCTCTCTCAGTTCAAATTCATTATTTTTAATTAACATTTTGAAGGATAACATAAAACGATTATATGTATCTGCAAGAAAGGGAAAAACAACATATTTAACCTCAGTCCCCCCCCCACACTGTTCTTTAAATTACGTTACGTCCCATCATCTATTCATTATATTCAACAAAGCTCTGCTCTGATGTAGTAATGTAGTACAGCATTTTCATTGGGTCCAAAGTTTTAAAATGCGAGTTGAAATAAAATTCTAGAATTTACGCTTGAATAAGTGTGTTATATTTTAATATGAAAATAAATATTCTATATTATATCGTGTTCATTTCATAGATCATGTCTTGAATATAAAACATTAAATAATTTGTAAGTAAGGAGAAATTTCTGCCCCTCCCCCCCAAAAAAAACTGTTCTGAAATTTAAAAAAAAAACTAGTAAACCTAAAACTTTATAGGCCAACTAAAAGGTCACAAAAAGTTTTATTGACCCACATCTCTCATGGGAAGTCCTCAAACTGCAGAAGCGTAAAATTGGAGTCCAGCATTTCTTCAATAACGCTGATGATGTCATATCGATTTGCAATGCTTTTTTTAGTAGTGCTATTTTTAAATGTTCTTTCATTTAACTTGGTTCAGGTGTATGTAAAAAAAAAAAATGTCTTTCCAGCACAAAATTTATACTCGAACTTTATACCATCTTCCTATCATCCGATAGAGTTAAAATTTTCCATACACGTTTAACTCCGATCTCGATACAATACTATCAACCGATCCCTAAAAGTCTGGGCTTTGCAGCGACCAAAGTATTTGGAATTTTTCATATCACGTAAATGTTTTTCAGTCGTAAATTTCCAGACTAAAAAGAATTAAATATAAGCAAAACATATTCAACTAAGCTTTTATTTAAAGATGGACTAAAAGGTATAATTTAAATGTCAAATAATGTACAATTTTATAAAAGTTTGAGGCCTTAACACTTCTTTTGATCTTATTCATAAATAAGTAGCTATGGCACTCAATTTGTGGACACAGTAGCCTAGTGATTATGGTCGTGGACTTGCATCCGTCGTTGTTTTCATCGGTTCATGGGTTCGAGCCCTGATGCCCCCAAAGACCCGCCATGTAGCGGGGCTGATGCTAGTTAAGTTTAGTCCAGGTCCCAAGTCTTCCCTTTGGAGTGGTGTGGAAGTTTAGAGAGGGAGTGCCAGCTCTGGTGTCCCCTTTATCATTTGAGTGAGGCTCAAAATTACGAGATCATCTCCAACAGCCATCGTGTTGCTTCGCAGTGTAATGTTAATAAGTATGCTACTTAATTTATCAGTAATTAACTAGTTAATTATGCAGCTCAAGAATTTATAAATAATTACTGATTTCAGATTTTTTTTTTTAAAAAAATGCTTTTTTTCCTTTTTATCTATCTTTAATTAATACTAATATTTGAAACTATTTTAGTTTGTAGAACTTTTTTTTATGTATTTGTAGCAAAAATGCTCTATTTTCTTTCATATATTTAAAAAAAAATTTGCGAGGAAAAAATTTTTTTTCTTGACGTGACTTTGAATTTAGCTTTTTTTACGCTCATTGTTTAAAATATAAAATTTTAATCAAATTTCTATCCAATTTTTGATTTAATAAATTTATATTCTGTTTTCGATCACGTTTTCCTGAAAGAATCACTATCCTGGAAATTGCGTTAACTTTTTCGCGTATTACACAAGACGAAGACTCTTTTTTTAAAAAAAAAAAAAAAAAAAAACAATTAAGTACTTAAAAGCAGTTATCCGAAGACTTTTAAGTAAATTTTCTTAGCTTATCTAATCCTCATCAACAACCATCACCAGTTTTTCACACACATGAACAATGAAATTAAATACTCACACTGAACGACACATAGATCCAATTAATTGTCTCAAAATATACCTCAAATTTTCATTGATAGTTCACAAGGTGAAAAACTTTCATACCATGTGCCTACCATTAGATTTTGAAATTTCATTTCCTGCAAGCTCATTCTTAAAATTGCCATTTGTAATTAATCCCAGATGAGAGTTTTTGTATCTTTTGATTATTTTCTAAGAAGCAATTATCTATTTTCTATTCTCTATTCTAATTTCATAGGTGTTTTTTTTTTTTTTTTTTTTTTTCTTTTTCTTTTTTTGTAAAAACCACATACGGTGGAACACTTGTGTAACTAACAAAGGCTCATTTGAATGTTATGCATTAATTAATTAATAATGTTCGTTTTAAAGTGAAAGAAAGAAAAGGAAAGTGCAATACATTTTTCCTTAATTCAAACCTATTCGTTAACACGCCATTAAATTTCGAATCAAACATATTGCATTGGCATTGATTAAAAGCTCAACAGATAATTTAGTAGCAATTTAGAACTTACTTTTTTTTCAACTTTTGGAATCTCGTCTGCTTTACTTCTTTCACTTCCACGGACATATTGAAGATCAGCACGCAGAGTCAAATCAAGTAGTAAAGAAGCACGAAAACAATAATCCTTTTGCAAAGCAAACAAACGAAATAGAAAACTTGCTCTGAATCCTTTTTGTCAAACACTCATTTTGTCAACAGAACTTTGGCAAAGCTAACTCAGTCTTGGACTAGAACACTTCGCTTTGTCTTCTGAAGCGGGAAAAAGTGTTCGACAAGTGCAGCGAACTGAACACTAGCGCATGCGCCATGCACGTGTTAACTGGTGCATGTATTCGAAAACCTGAAGGGGTGATAATTTGTGCCGTTTGACAGAAGACAAATGGAAAAACAGATTACGAAAAATGAGATTTAAATAAAAGATATTATTTGCTGCCCTTAGGTTGTTGTTTCGTACATTCAACTCCCATTATTATAATTCTCTTGAAATGTATTTCGAAAATTATGTCAGGTGTATTTAAACTTAAAAACATTACTGAAATATCTTTTGTCAATCTTGAAAAAAACTGAGTTTTAAACGATGAAAATTACCAAAAATACAATATCTGTATTGATCTTTTTATTATACAAATGAATTTTCAATGTCATGCTCTCTTTTTTTGGCATCAAAATGAAATTGGAAACCCTATATATAAATAACAATTTATGAACTATAATATTTAATAACTGATAATATTTTTGGGTATATGAATAGTAAAAAAAAAAAAAAAGTTGTTACCTTATCAGAAAAACATTTTTAAAAGAAGCAGAAATATATTAACGAGACTTATAAGATTAACCTTGGAACTTACGCTTGTTACATCTAAATCATATATATTTATAATTATAATAAAAAAATACCCTAAAATTAGTGACGATTGGTAACAAGTATGATCAATTATTAATTAAGAGAAATGTATTAAGAGAGAATGATGTTTATTCTATTTTTTAAAAGTAAATTTTATTATTATTTTGAAGAATTTTTTAAAACAAACCTAAAAAAAGCTTCATTGTTTTGAATTCCTTTTAATAAGAATACCATTACAGCTAACTTTTAAGCAAATGGAAAGAATACAAACAATTATTTCGAAATTGACTTGTTTTCTGGAATGGAAATCACAGGACTTTTTTTTAAGGTTTGAAAAGCAATCTTTTCTTATGATACTTACTATATTTAAAAAAAAGATATTTCATGCTCTTATTAATTCAAAAAAGTAGCAAGAAATAATAAATAAATATAAAATTGATTTTTGCATATGTTGACAAAAAAATACTTGGATAAGTATTTTAACCCATTTAAGCAGGATAAGAATTTATTGCATTACTAGAAATAATTCTAAATTTGTCAATAAAAAATAATTAACTAACTACAAATGGAATGAAATAAAAAAGCAAGCATATTTTAATAACATTTAAAGGCCTTTTAATGTTATCAACAGATATCTTCAATAACTACAAAAAATGAAATATATTGATTTTACAAGATGTTTCTTTAAGATATTGCCGCGTTGTCTCAAGATTGAATAAATATTCATCTCACTTTCTCCACAATTTTTTCAAAAATGATGTATGCAATTTACCTATCCCTGGCTTAAAAGATTATTTCAATTTCAATAACTAAAAAAAATATTTTTCAACTCGAAACGGAAAATGCAAAATCTAATATAATAGTATCTATAAGCAAATACGAGTAATGTAACATGATGTTTTTATTTATTAGTTTCCTGCCAAAAGGCATACTCTACATTTACAAAAATATTGATTGACAATGACGCAGAAAGGTATAACATAAAACATGATCTCCCTTCCGCAAATTTGATGTCATGAAAATGCTTACAAATGTATACAAATGCTTCATTGTGCGTGTGTGAATTATTCTTACAAAACGATAACCCAATGAAATCGTAGCCTGAGAAACCGGAAATTTATTATTTTACTTTTACTTTAGTTATATGTCAAAGAGGAAACTGCAAACGTTTTTTAGAATACAATTTTGTGTTTATTTTTCTAAAAACTCTAGCAAAAAAAAAAAAAGCTAACTTACATGATAAAAAAAAAGTGACACCAAATCACTTTAAAATTTATTTTATTTAACCTTTTCTGTAATTTTATTTGAATTCGTCTAAAGATTCTCAAAATGTGAGATCTTAAAAGCATAGTTTATACGGAAAAAAAACGCAATATATTTCTTTGCCTTAATCTCCTCAGAAGCGATATTCTATGTTAAAAAGTTTAATTTAGAGACAAATATTGACAGTGAAAAGAAAAGAAAAATCATTTATTGAAGAATCGTTATTTCAGCTTAATACTTGAACGAGAATTTTAGGAAATCATAAGCAATTTTTATATATTTGCAACAAATTGTTTCCTAGCAGCTGTCAAGTCATCGGACTTCAATCTAAAAAAGCACCAAGAAAAAAATTTAATGATAGAAAGAATCGTGTCGTACAAACTATATAAAAGTATTATAAAAATTTTAAAGTTAAAATTTCTTTGAAGCTTTAAACTCAGTGTGTGTGTGTGTGTGTGTGTGTGTGTGTGTGTGTGTGTGTAGTGAACTTCTTGTTCTCATCTTTCCAGCTCCCTCACCCACACCCCGAACACCTTATTTATATATTTGTTAACCTCTATAATAGACATGAAGACAAACGATATAGAATTCAATAACATAATACCCTCAATGTGAGTAATGTGGAACACATTAATAAACGACTAGAAAACGTTTCGAGATCTATTAATTGACTACTCAGTAAAATGTAAATCATATTTCTTTGATCATCGATGTAGCAGAATTTGTATAAATGAATGAAAAAAAAAAATCGACGAGAGATAATTCTTTATTTATTTCCTCCAACTACGGGGATTTATAAACTTCAACGTTAACACTTTCTTCAGATATTGAAACTCAATTAGTTTCATGTGATTATCGAGTTCCTTTATCTGTTGTTGCAGACGGATTTCTTTCTGCTAGGTCTTTATTATCGCTCGTAAAGTAAGCAATAAAAATTCTCTAACAATTTCTCCTTAATTCATTTCTCATTTCAAAGTAGTTGTGTTGTAAATAAAGATCTATAATATTTTGATGAAATATCCGATAATTTAAGTAAATTTACAGATGTTAAATTTAATCGTTAAGTTGAATCAAAATCTAAATACAAATATAATTAAACATTTTACGGAACATTTTGATTATTAAGCTTAAATATTTGATTAACATATTTTTAAATGTGAAACACTTATTTATAATTGTGATTAAAATTTTCGAAAAAAAATTGATCGTATGACTCTTCCTCTCTAAGAATGTATAAAATGCCGATATACTTACGAAGTTTACTTGTGTGTTTTAAAACATTGATATCTTCATGCTCTTTTTAAGGAAAATAGTTTTTACTTGCATTTTTAGAGGTTTTTATTAAATAATAAATTTTTTATTCAATAAATGGTGAGGTGTTATGTTTTTAAAAATACAATTTAAAGAGGCTGACAATTTTGCAAGTATAGCGCGACATGAGCTTTTCTGGTTAATCTAGTATATTTGTTGAGGAATTACTTCATTTCACTTGACCAGAAAAGTAATAATTTATTTTTAAAAGAAGTAGTTCAATTCATAGAAGTCACATGACAAATGCAATCATGTGTTTTTCGATTATCATAGATCCTTCACTGTTGCTGTTTGCTTTTTACAAACATAAAAAAAAGTGTGTTAATATGACAAGGTCAATCGCTAAATTTTATTTTATTTTTTTGTTCCCAAGTTTTGGCAACGCTGGAAAAATTCTTTTTTTGTAATTTCTGGAATTTGTTTTTAAATAAATTTTATTGTGTGCATCTTAAGAATTCGTATTTTTAATGATGTTGGAATTTAAATTAGACTAATAGCTCAAGGATTTTGCTATGAACAAATTTAGCCATCAAAGATGCTACTTTTTAAAAAAAAAATAATTTTTAAATTACTCAATTATAGAATCAAAGTAAATGATGAAATATTGAAATGAACAATAACTATAGCTACAAGTAGTTAAAATTAAACTAACGATAAATTGAAAACTGAAGATATATTTTTAAGCTAAAATGTAATTAAAAGTTGACACTGGAAAATAAATTATTAAATTGAATATTATATAGCTACTGTGATTAAATTAAATAAACGATAAATAATATATTTATTCTGAATATTTTATCTAAAGGTAATAAAATTAAAGGGAATGGTTAATTATTAAATTGAATATATTTTGGGATAAATTGAATTAAATTAAAAGAAACGATCAAGATGTTAAATAAATATATAACATATTTTAAGCTAAATGTTATTAAAATTATACATAATTTAATATAATTAGCAAAATATCATCAAGCTATGTGTACTTGAATATAAGTAAGTTAATTAAATGTAAAGCAAACTATAAATTGTTTAAATAATATATTTTAAGTTAAAATAAT
>BMAW01080501.1:230322-301797 GCA_019974015.1 Nephila pilipes
AATAAAGATGGGAGAATTCAAGTCGAAATTCCATAGGATTAACATTACGTCCACGAAATCAAAATGGCGGGTAGACGGGAGCCTTAACACACGCAATTTTCTAACAATGGTATTTTGTTAAAAATAAAAAAAGGTAAAATAGTTTTTTTTTTTATTATTTAAACCTATTTTATGACCCACCTGAAATTTTTACTACATATTTGAGACATATATTTCTAATTACTGAAGTGAAACTTTTGTAACATTTCTAAAAAAAACTGGCTAGAAAGTAAATATTGTAACAAAAAAGTGACAATTTTCAATAAATTCATAATAATGTTCAGTAAAAGTTGCTTTTTACAAAACTAAACTAATTTTCAAAATTTAACTTCAGTATAAAGGTAAAAGTTTTAAAATTAAATTAACATCTAAGTCTAACAGTTTCTGAGAAAAAAATACGTGAAGTTTCTTAATTTAACATTGCTGGTATGGAGATACATAATCATCTTAAGCACTACATATTTCTACCCGCCTTGAAGGCCCTCGGAGTGATTTTGAACTGAAGTCAGCTGACGAGGTCGACATCTGAGCCAGTACCCGCATTTGACGTGGTGTAAACGCTTTTAGAATGATGTATCGATGCGTATGTAACTTTCATCCCTTGATAGCGAAATTGAGAGACATTATCTACAGGTTGTCATGTAGTATTAGTGCTCGGCCAATTAAAAACAAAATTAAGTCTGCTCAGTTGGAATGATTGGATTGAAAATACAAGAGTTGACTTATGGGTAGCAAAGATCGTTCCTTTTAATATTAGATATCTCTCCTTTTATATATATAAAAAGAACAGAAGACGCGGAAATAAAAAAAATACACAGAAATCAAAACAATTCTATTATACTTTATTGTTTAGTTCTATTAATATCATGTTTACATTTACAATATGACAGTTTTGAAAGAAAAACGAGAGTAAATGCTTTCCTTGCAACAAATTTTATGGAATAAAATTCATCTCCCATTTATAATATCGATGATTTGATGACAATGTTGAATGCAATTCTATTACAAACATGAAAGAAAACTGAATCGGGAAATGTTGTCCCACGAAATCAATGCTTAAATCAATTAAGCAACACACACTTCCTATGTATTTAACAGAAAATAAAAATAAATATTTTTTTTTCTTTGAAAAAACTATACAAAGTTCAAAAAAATTTCTGCCTTTCCCACTATTTACCAAGTTATCCAGCTTGCCAGAACGATCGTTTCTTAACAGTCTTTAAGGAAACGCAAACAAATCGTGTCCTATTTTCTTAACTGATGCAACGTTCTTTTTCTCACTGGAGCCGCTACTTCAGCAGCAGCAGTCAACCTGTTATCAACCACAGTTGAGCGAACAAGGTATTTACTCCGTGACGGGCCCAAAGACGTTTCAATTATTTTTTAACTTCCGCCATTTTGTGCTAGCGGCGACATGAGTCATCGGATAACGTCGTTCGAACTACTGGGTCACTGGGCTGATAGGGGGTAGAACGAGCATGGAAAAAGATGGGTCGATCTGCCAACAGGTCAGTAACGCGCATCAGGACAGTATATAGCTACTCCAAGTGTTTATGTTCCCACTTCGTAAGTCTTCATTGGATTCATTTCCTGAATACATTGAAAAGTTATGTGTTTATTGAATTTAATATTCAAAACTGTGTTGATGGGATGAGAGAAGTCTGGTTTGGATTAGATTGAATTAAAGTTGCATTAGAGATGCATAGAATATTGATGATGATAGACCTGGTTATGTTCCTGTGGCTCAAAAATGACCAAGTCCTTGAAATGATATACTTTTCTTCAAAGTTCCAGAACATGTTGAACTTAATCCAGGGATCCCTAAACTTTTTGTGCCTTTGAGCACGTTCTAGAATATTAGTAGGGTGGTGGGTATATTAATTTTTTTCAATTTATTTATTGTTTATTAACATCGTATTTTGAAACAACACGAGGGCTATTGGAAACGGACCACATAACTTTGAATCTTGATCAAGTGACGAAGGCAACACCTGAGCTGGCACCTTCCACGCCAAGGGGAGGACTTGAAGCCTCGACAGATTTGAAGTGCACCAGCCCCTGACACGACGGGTCTTTAGTGGCATCAAGACTCGAACCCACGACTCGACGGAAACAACGCAAGCCGCGAGTCTATGATCATGACCACTAGGTTACTGCGGTCACTTATTCTTTTGAATATGAGCAATATAATTAGCAATACATATAGCTTGACATTTAAGGGAATACCCATTAAATGGTATTCCGCTTCGTAGATGGTACTGCAATACAAAAATTTACGCTCTTTTGTATTGCGGACACCATATACGAATAGTGGCAAACAGAATAGTAGAGGCAGGAATCAAAAAATATTTTAGTATTGCATGACCTGTATATATTTAGCATTTAGTTTTAAACTTAACTGGAATGTATGGTAAGCCAAATTAAAATGATACACATATAAATAATTTTTTTGCTAACACAAATACACTTATATTTCTTAATTATCATACTAACTAGAAAAAAAATGTTGCGTAACATTATATTGAAAGCAAAAATAGTTTATCATGTCAAATAGCAGCCGGAACACGTAAAATTGCTGACTGGTGCAATGATTCTCGCGGGTGTAGGATTGAGTACTCCTACCTTAATCAAATGCTAAGATAGAGATTTAGTTAAATTTAATGCACAGTATTGATATTTGTAGACAAGTATAATACTATTAATTGAATCGGTTTTGAGCTCGCAACTCTGCTTTCAGGTTCCTCGTGATCAATTTATTTGCTGACCGTTTCAGGCAATTAATACGTCTCGAAATTTAGAACCGTGCTCTGATGACGTGGTAGACACCTGAATTAGCATCCAACTCTCCACACTCACGCCAACAGGAGAACTTAAAGCTCCGATGCACAAGAGTCTTTGAAAGCAAAAGACCCAACTAATTTATCACCGACTACGAGCTCATTGCCGAGAACCCTCAGTTTACGATTATTATTATATATTGAAGTTCATATATTTATCTACTGGGCGTGGTGAGGTCGCGTTAGTCTGGTATACAGCGTAATGGATCCGTAATTAATGGATCGAGAGTTGGGTCTTGTGTTTTCAAAGACTCTTGTGCATCGGAGCTTTAAGTTCTCCTGTTGGCGTGAGTGTGGAGAGTTGGATGCTAATTCAGAAAAACTTTTACATTTTTTTCAAAGTGATGAAGACGTTTTTTTTTATTTGCTGTCACCTTGGTATTGAATATTCCTGTATCATGGGTTTTGACAGAGTCTACAAGTAAAGTTTTAAACATATAAGATAAGGTCACTCAAAACCATTTTTTAAAATCCTTCGAAATCATTTAAGTGAAATTACAAATATGTATTTAAATTGATCATTCTAATAAATATGATTAGAAAGTAATTTTTTTTAATTTAAAATTATGTTTTTAACTGCACGCAAAAACGCAAACGAAATAATAATAATCGTAAACTGAGGGTTCTCGGCAATGAGCTCGTAGTCGGTGATAAATTAGTCACGGCATGTGTTCGAGACCTATAACGTGCAAAAGAACTGTTGTGTGCTAAATGTATTAGGACCCAAAACCCTCATACTGGAGTGAGTGAAAGTAGGTATTTATGACGCAAAAACCAAATTTGACTATTTGAGTCAAATACTGTCTATATATGACCTAGACGTTAAAAAATTGGTAAAAACTATGAAGAAAGCTCGAGAAAATAGAGATGGATCGTTGTGGGATATCCCGAAAGCGCGTCACCTGTATTTACCAAAGACAGTAAACTCCACTAGAAAGAAAAAGACATCTAGCTTTAGTTTAGTTTAGTTTTTATTAACGTCGCACTAGAAGCAACACGAGGGCTATTGGCGACGGATCTCGTAATTTCGAATTTCGTCGAGTGACTAGGATGACACCTGAGCTGACACTCCCTCTCCTATTTTCCACACCACGCCAGTGGTAGGACTTAAGACCCCAACAGATTTAACATGCATCAGCCCCGGCTACACAGCGGGTCTTTCGTGGCATCAAGGCACGAACCCACGACTTAATGAAAATCCTCGGGTCCCGAATCCGCTGCCCTAACCACTAGGCTACCGCGGCCACGATGCCTAGGGTTACCACGATGCCTTAAGTTCGTATCTACCTAAGCCTTTGAGGGCTCGTGTTGACGAGGATGTGGAGAATAGGGAGCTGTCTCAAGAGTTGTCCTGTCCAACTGATATTTGATTGGCTATAATTGACAAGCCTTTGCATCCGGCAGAAATAAGCTGCCGAAAATATTCAATAAACAAATAAATGGATGACATATCTTGGTGAATGTTTGTTGTATTTGAGTTTGAAATCTTTCTGTAGAGGTTGAACTCAAAAAGAACTTACACACTTAAATAATTCTTAAGTTCAAACTGCTCATTACACTACTTACAATCTTTACAAAAGTATGTGTTCGAAACATGTGTTCAAGTCTTGACCCATCTTAAGATTAATCGATCAGAATAAAGGAGTTTACGGCCATTTTAAATAAACTGATTTATTGTTTATTAACGTTGCACTTAGAATCAACACGTGAGCTATTGGTTTTGGACCCCAAATTATTGTTTATTAACGTTGCGCTTAGAAGCAACATGGGGGCAATTGGTGACGGACCTCGAAATTTTGAGCTTAGTTAAGACGACCTAACCTTAATAACTAAGACGACCCATGAGCTGGGGCTCCCCTCTCCAAATTTCTACACCAAATCAACGGGAGAACTTGAAGCAACA
The DNA here is from genome assembly GCA_019974015.1 of Nephila pilipes. Classification (NCBI taxonomy): domain Eukaryota; kingdom Metazoa; phylum Arthropoda; class Arachnida; order Araneae; family Nephilidae; genus Nephila; species Nephila pilipes. The sequence continues at coordinate 235,102 of BMAW01080501.1, forward strand.
ACAGATTAAATGTGCATCAACGTTCTGATCTTTAGCAGCATCAGGATTCGAGCCCACGGCTCAACAAGAGCAACCACACCAACGGGAAGACTTGGGACCTCGACCAGATTAAGTGTATCAGTCCCGTTATTTGACAGGTCTTTAGCAGCGTCAGGACCCGAAAGAAAACAACGCTGTGCGCGAGCTCGCGATCACGATCATTCTGGTCACATTTAGCCATGATTACGAGTTTGTGACTGACCAGCATTTTTTCCACTAAAGAAAATTAAGCGAAATAATAGGAACTGTAACTTATAAAATGAGATATCTTTCTTAAGTTCAGCTATTGTGTGGTGTAATTGTAGATGTTAGAATAGGAAGATCAGGTGTTCTCGTCAATGATCGTGTTGAAATATAACAAACTACGTCACCAATAGCGCTCATATTACTATAAAGTAGGGATGGCAAGCTGCACTGCTTTTGAAAGCCAGTTTTTGGAAAGGAATATTTGAAAGATCTATTCAGTGTTGCCGCACGGAAATTGTAAGGAATGCAGCTAAAATCAATTCACAGTTAGTTATTAAAACAATTATTGTCAACCGGAAAGCTCTGTCTGTATGTGAAGGGAAAGAATATAATACATCTTTCATACATTTAAGGATATTTATTATAAAATATAACTTCCGTCGTTACTAGGTTTGGTCTACAAACATTTCAGGTGGTTATCTCGTGGGTTAATTGGAAAAATTTGCTTAATAGAATCGTCATATTCCCATCTCTGTTTGCTAGGAACGAAAACAAACCCATTAGAATACTTGTTCCATGGACTATCAGTCCTTTCCACCTCTAAATCGAGATTAAGCCTGAAAAAGAGAACGTTCTACGTGGGACGCCCAAGAACCAAAACATTTCGAGTTTTTGAAACCTAATACAAAGCTCAATTTGGAGAGATACTGTCAGAAAACAAAGCACTGAAAGAAAAGAGGCTGGCGATGTTAATATGAAGCACATAATATTGCACCATGATAATGCCAAACCACATTCTAATAATGCCAAATAATGCCAAACCTAGCATTATTTGGCATTATCAGAATGTGGCATTATTAATGCACCATGATAATGCCAAACCTACTTTGACGATTCGTCAAAAAAATCAGAGTTAGGCTGGGAATTTTTGATGCATCTACCTAATTCCTCAGACCTAGAAAATTCTAATTATCACTTGTTTATCTTCGTGCAAAATTTTTTGGAAGGAAAAAAAATTCAATATTGAAGCATACACCAACCTAGCACTTCTTGAGTTCTTCGCCTCTAAAGATAAGGCATTTTTCAAAAATGTTATTTACAAATTACCATCACTCTGGCAAGAGTTCACAAGTAACGACGGAAAGCATATTGTACAATAAATATGAAAAATGTGTCATTTTCGTTCATTTCACAAACGGGCAGAACTTTCCGGTAGACCCAATATTTCCAAATTCTTTCTGTTAACAAAATTTCAAAATTATAATTATAGTAAAATTTCTTAAGATTACACTTCATTTCCCCCCCCCCATGACACTATTTTGTGATCTTTTCATCAAAACATTATTTCCAAGACAAAACGGTTGTTCAATTATTGAGTTTATGAAACAGGTCCAGAAACAAAAAATATCCTAAAACCAAAGACTGTGTACCGAGATTAATGTCAGTTTTCGGTACTTCATACTATTGCGAGTGTTTGAATTCAACAGTTAAAATTTAGTTAAATAAGCATTGGTCTGTTTTAACTGAGAGTTTGCAAACTACTCTAACAAGTCACCAACCAAACTTTCGGCAATTAACTGCCAATATGGAAGACATTCGTAATGCATTCACAAGCACATCTTAACTTATAAAGATTTTCTGTACAATACTGTTTGATATTATCAGCACAGTGTTTTACTTTTTTTTTATGTTTTTGAATGAATGGTTTTATTAACCTCGCACTAGAGGCAACACTAGGACTATTGGAGACGTCTTCGTAATTTTGAACCTCGGTCATGTGACGAGGACGATACCCAGCTGGCACCTCCCTCTCCTAAATTCCACGCCAACGTGAAGACTTTTAGCCTCAAAATATTTAACTTGCATCAGCCTCGGCTATACGGCGGTTCTCAAGTGGCATCAAGGCTCGAACCTACGACTCGACGAAAACCGCTAGCAGCTATTCCGCGACCATGACCACTAGGCTACCGCATCTACCTCATCATAAGAAACACCTGCGACAGTCAAAGCACTAAAATTTCTATTGTATTCTCAGCACCAAGTGGCTGTGGTAACCTAGAGGCCTTGGTCATGGCAAGCGGTTTTCACTATGTCGTGAGTTCGAGCCTCGATACCGCTAAAGACCCACCTTGTATCTGGGATAAATGCACGTTAAATCTCTCTAGGCTGAGGGTCTTCCCGTTGTTGGTGTGATGTTTTAGTTTAGTTTTTATTAACGTCGCACTAGAAGCAACACGAGGGCTATTGGCGACGGACCTCGTAATGTTGAACCACGGTCAAGTGACGAGGACGACACCTAAGCTGGCACCCCCCTCTCCTAACATCCACACCACACCAACGGGAGGACTTTGGGCCCCGAACAGATTTAACGTGCATCAGCCCCGGCTACACGGCGGGTCTTTGGCGGCCGTTGTTGGTGTGATATGGAAGTCAGGAGAAGGAGGTGCCAGCTCAGATACCGTCCTCGTGACTTGACCAAGGTTCAAAATTAAGAAGACGTAAAGAATAGTCTTAGTGTTGCCTCTAATGCTACGCTAAAAAAAAATCAATCAATCGTTTTGAATAACATAAGGTTTCTTGACTAGTTTTTTAGTTTAGTTTTTATTAATGTCGCACTAGAAGCATTATGAGGGCTTTTGGCTACGAACCTCGATCATGTGACGAGGGCGACACCTGAGCTAGCACCCCTCTCTCCTAACTTCCACATCACGCCAACGGGAGGAATTTGGGCCCCGGCATATTTAACGTGCATCAGCCCCCACTACACGGCGGATCCTTAGCGGCTAAGGATCGAACCGCGACTGAACGAAAACAGCCGCCACGAATCCGAAGCCATGACCACTAGGCTACCGCGGCCACAGGTTTCGTGACTAGAAAAAGATTGTATAAAAAGAACTTTTGGACATTAATTAGTTTTTATTTACCAGTAACTTAATAAAAGTAAATTTAATTATTTTTAGATATAGAGTAATTTTAGTTTATCATGTTTTAATGCATAAGAAAATATTTTATTTGCTTTTGAACCACACGCAGCTCGCGAACCCTGCAGTGCTACCCCTACTATAGAGTGACAAATTAATTTATATAAAATATTTAAAACAATAATTTTTGTCATTTCTGCTCTACTTTTAGCAACCCAAATAACGAAATTTAAAGTGGTGCCGTAACTAAAATATTGGAGATTTAGCCATTTTTTTTTCGGAGAGAAATGTTTATATACCTGGTTTTCCCTATCAACCAAATATATTCGTATTCTATCTTAAATTATTCTAGATTAAAATCTGCTGCAGGGAAATACTCATTAGTTAAACTAATTTTTCTTCTCTAATCCAGCATGCACGCTCTGTTTAACTGCGTTGCCGATGGCATGCGATATATTAAAGAAATCTTAATGCACTTAATAAACAAAAGTTCTTACAAATATTTTTTTAAGAAAACTATTTAGTTATGCAATTCAATAAATTGTTTCAAAACAAGCTCTTATGATATGATTTAAACGTTATTCTATAACGTTGGTTTCCTATCGGTGATTCGTGATCCATTAGGAGGTCTTGACTGTTTTAGGAGGTCGTTGGTCATCAATTTTTATACCCAAAATTAAATTTCAATACTTAAATGTAGTTGTTAAATGTTAATAATTTACTTATGCTTAGTAACACGCGAGATTTGCGATGTAATCAGTGGACTTCTCCCTAATCTTGGTGAAATCCGACAGGAGGCTAGCCAAGTAGTTAATAGATTCAAGAAACACGGCGTTGCACTCGGAGAAGGAAAAAAGAGAGAGAGAAGTTTCGAGACGGACTGCCTGAAATTCCACCGAGATGAGAATATAATTGATAAACAATTTTTTTTCTTCAGAAACTTTAGCAAATTTAAGTAGCCATACTTTGTAAAAAAATTGAGAAAGTATTCATACAAAAATGTGAAATTTGTCCTTATCTCCGAGATATATACACTTAAATATATCTCATGGCTTTATTTTATTGTCTTTTAAAGTACTCTGTTTTTACAGAAAAGTGATCTCGGAAGAGCGAGATATAATCCATCTCTAAACACTAAAATGGTTTTTGCCCAGCTTTATGACGCGATATGGATTTTATCATTCAACAGTGTAGCTTTAAATACATTAACAGACGTACTTAAAATATCTAATAGATGTGTTACTCCCAGGTATAGTGTTTTTGCTATATTTGAGGCGAATTTGCAAGCATTTTTCACAGTCTACATTATACTCCAATGACTATACAAAAATAACAATCTAAACCAAATTGTAATAAAGTAGTGCTTGTTTAAACTTTAACTTTCACTATTTTGGATTGTCAAAAAAGTAGGGGGGTGAAAATAAAAAAAAACGAGAAATTCCAAACTATTAACTTATAAGGATATGACGAATGGGAAAGAGGTGATAGGGAGTCGAGAATTTTTTTAAAAAAAATCTTGAGATTTACGTATAATTATAAATTATTCCTCGTATTTAAACTGCAACATTATAGAAGAGAGCATTTATGTGTACCATTACACGGAGAAAAAAGAAATACTCGAAAATGAATAACCAGACGAACTCATTTTGAAATAAGTATGTTTGTATGAGATCTGAACGTATGTCTTTATCGAATGTAAAACATTGCATGTATTCAAGTCCAAAAAAAAATGGTAAATCAACACTCAAAAAATTATTATACATATTGTCCTAATGCCACTAAAGACCAGCCATGCAGCGGGTCAAATGCACGTGCATGTCAAATCTGTTGAAGCTCCGAGTCCTCCCATTGGTCTTGAAGTTTGGAAAGGGAGGTGCCATTTCAGGTGTCGTCTCTTGACCGAGGCACAAATTTCTGAGGTCCGTCGTCAAGAGCCCTCGTGTGTCTTCCAAGTGCGACGTTAATAAAACAAACAAAACACAATTATATAGGTTAAATATTTCCATTTCTCACCCGCTATATGATTTTTAAACAGGGCTCTACACTAAATATTTTGCAATGGGCTACTTATCTCGGAAAATGTGATGGTAAAGTTAAGTGATGCAAGAGCTAGATATGGTTGTGATGTGCTAAACAAGACATAGCTGTGATATAAAGTTCGAAAAAATGGATAAAAATTGATTGACAAGGACAGTCGAAAATAGAAAAAGATCATTAGGGTATCCCATGGGTGTGTCACCGTGTTTACCAAAGACAGTAAGCCCTACGGGAAAGAAAATATCCCAAAGGTGCCTCGGGTGAGTGAGTACTTACCTGATTAAGTTTCCCCTTTGGAGGACATATCTCTGCAAGAAACGGTGAACATTATATTTTTGTACCCTTTTGTAAGCTGCAAATTTTGGTTCACTATTTTGTTTATTGTTGTAACAGATGTTAAAAAATAATTTACAATTTATTTTTGCGTCGACGGATTTTTTTTTTTTTTTTTTTGCTGACCTTGACTTCATTTTAGACACATTCGAAACAGTACACACCTTTTTAGGGTATTCATTTGGAGTCTTCTTTCTTTACAGAAACAATCACTCGATGACATTATCTTTTTCACTAAATAATGTTGCTTTTATTTCAATCACGGAAATTTTTATACCATATGTTTAACCATGTTTTTTTTTAATTACGAAGTAAAAACATTTCTCCTCGGAAAGCACAAAAACAAATCATTTGATCCACAGCTATTTTACACTGACTATTTTGAAAGAATTATTATTTTAATGCATCAGACGATAATTTTAATTTCAAATAATATAGCATACACTTGTCAGGAGTTTTTTTACTCCAAAATAAGAGCCTTTTTAAATCTTTTATCGAAATTGTTCTGAAAATATGTAAGAACGTTTTTATAACGTGTGTACATACTTTACCTGTTATGTTACAGAAAACCTTTAATAAATAAAAACCATTGGGCGATTACCCTGTAGAACCAAATAAATTATAATTTAAAGTCATTTCAATTTAATGGAGATATGAACAGCCGGTCGTATACATTTTATGGGAACAATTTTGCTGTCAGTTTTCTATGCATTAATACTATACATTCGCGCCTATTTGCTTCTAGTAGATGGTCTCACTAGAATTTTATCTGGATTCATTTATTGTTTATTGGCATCGCACTGAGAAGCAACATGAGGACTAATGGTGGAATTAATAGCCTCGGTTAAGAAACGAGGACAACACCTGAACTTTATAAAGTTTTAAAAGCTTGAGGTGTTAATAATTACTTGTTTTGGCTCATGTGTAAGTAAACAACTATAGTCTTAATTTATGGATAATTTTACGTAGGTATCTTAGTTAAAAGTTCTCGAATATTTTATAAATTATATTTTATATTACAATTAAAAAAAATATTTTTTTAATATCTTTTATTCCATGTCTTAATACAAACTTAATTTCGAAAAAAGATTTTACTTAATAATAATAAGCAATTCATCTCAGTTCAAGATTGGAATAAATAAAGGTTTACTTTCAAAATTCTTCGCATTTAACAAACAAATGGTTATTTATTCTGTAAAACAAATATTTTAAGAACCTTTAAAGTCATTTTTATCCCATGCAGTGCTTTATCAAGCAAGCAGCTTTATCCCATGCAGTGCTTTATCATGCATTGTCTAGTTTTCATTCTGTCATTCTTACGCGATGTCAGTGTGTTTCGATTTTCGAACAGCTGCTACTAACAAGGAAAATATTTTTATCTATTAGTCACATAATTGTTGTTTGAAGAGCTTGTAATGTAAATTTTGACACATGAAGAATTGCAGGTTCCAGTTTTGAATATTCCTCTAGTCCGATCTGATTTATTGAGAAGATTCTTCAATTTTAAAGAGTTGTAATGATTGATTGTTTTCTAACATCTCACTTATATAAAATCAACGTGTGAACTATGGGTAACGAAGTTTGTAACATTGAGGGGATACGGTAGCCTAGGGGTCATGGTCACGGATTCACAGCAGGTGTTGTTTTCGTCGAGTTGTGAATTCGATCCCTTATGCCACTGAAGACCTGTCGTGTAGTGGAAATAATGAATGTTAAATCTTGTAGAGGCACCAAGTTCTCCCGTTGGCGCGCTATGGAAGTTTAGAGAAGGAGGCGCCTGCTCAGGTGTCGTAATCGTCATGTAATCGATGCTCAAAATTAACGAGGTCCATCGGCAATAGCCCTCTTGTTACTTATCAGCGCGATGAAAAAACAAATAATTTAATTGTAACTTTAAACCACAATCAAGAGACACCCGAGCCGGTCAATCTCGCCAAACTTTTACATCGCGACAACTTTGAGACTCGACATATTTAGCGTGTGTATCAGCCTCATAACAAGTCGGAGTTTTAGCCATGGTCCTCTGGCTGTCGCGAGCACTTCGAGGGACATCTAAAAATTGGGAAAATAAATTAAAGGTGAAAAAAAAAGATGCAGGTATAAACGGTATAAGCTTGATCAGAGTATCTTTCCTTCAGTCTGTCCTCCGCACTGTTTCCTAGAAGAATTATATAAAATTTGAATAATCAGTTCACTTCAGTTCTTACACATTTGTGTATAGTAATTTCGGGAAATGAATGCGAGATTGCTGAAAGAAATAATAGAATAGAAGTGCAATAAGTCTATATAAATAAAAGACACCATGTTCATATGTGTTTCCCCGATTTAGCTGAAAATTTAGCAATATATTCTTATTAGTACCAAGAGTCTAGGTTTGGTTTTACTAACGTCGCACTGGAAGCAACACGAGGACTATTGGCAACGGACCTCGTAATTTTGAACCTCGGTCAAGTGACGAGGACGACACCTGATCTTGCAACCCCTCTCCTAACTTCCACACCACGCCAACAGGAGGACTTTGGGCTCCGATAAATTTAACGTGCATCAGTCTGGGCTACACCGCGAGTCTTTTATGGCATCAAGACTCGACGAAAACCTCCAGCCGCGAGTCCGCGGCCACCCAAGAGTCTTTAGAGAGTAGTTTGTTGGAAATCCGACGCGTAGTGCGGTTAAAATGAAGTTTCTGGTGTGAGTTGGCAATCGGAGACATATTTGGCGATTTTTAAAATAGATTCACCGAATTATCAGTACATATCGTATGAGGTCAGAAATCAGAAAAGTACCAAAATCAAACAAATTGTAATATTGATCATTGTTAAATTTAACGTTATTGCATTTGAATTTTGCTATTTCAGAAATAAATTTATTTAGTAATTTAGTGTTATAAATAATGATATATATATAACCAAAATGACAATGAAACCAAAAAAAATTTATACAAAGTTTTGTCAAAAACAGATTAGCCGCCAATGGTACTAGCTTTTTTTCTATACCTTTCTTTTTTTTTTTATAGTATTTCAATTAAATATTAAAATTAAAGCAAACGATAAATTATTTAACTTTATAAATTTTACACTGAAAATAATTCAAAATTAAAGCAAACTACACATTATTAAATTGTATATATCTTAAGTTGAATGTAATTAATTTTGCCCTAAAAGGAAAATATACTTGCGCGTACACTTCACATTTTCTGGAGAGTAATCTGGTAACCACTTTACACAGTATCAAAAACATTTATGGCTAAAGAATTTCGTACACAACTCGATTGATATCATTTTAATTGAATAAATAAATTGATATTGAACTTCAATTACATTTAGTTGCATTTTCTGTCTAAACGATACGAATTGATGTCACAAAATTAAGTATACACTTTACATAAGGTAACCACAACTTGATAAATCAGCTACTACTATTTTACACTAAAGTTTTTGCGTTTGGTACTGACATTGGATTTAGATCCTAATTTATAAGTTTCTTGTAAAAATATTAATTTTTAATCTTCAAAATGGGTTCCAAAACGAAAACTGCAGCTCAAGTTAGAGAGCTGATCGTTAAAATGGCTGAAGAAGGTAGAAAAAATATTAAAAAAGTGCAAAAGTAGGTCAGCGAAGTCACGGATATGTTCAAAAATCTTCAAAATTTAAAAAAAGTTGGAGTACGTTAAAAATATTCTCGGAAGAGGATGAAAGGAGATCCTGGATGACAGAACAAGTAGGAGAGTCCTACGAAAAGTGACCGGAACTCCAAAGGCGAGTGCTCCAAAAATTGCTGCATCCACTTCTACGATACAAAGACCTGTTTCTGCAGAAACAATTCGAAGATTACTCAGGAAAAGAAGGCTTTAATGGTCGTGTGGCCAGGAGAAAGCATTTAATTTCTAAGTGAAGCCAGGAGAAAAGGCTTTCATTTGTTGAAAATTATATTTCAAGGTCTCTAGACTTCTAGAATCAAGTTATATTTAGCGATGAGAGTAAATTCAATGTTTTTGCAAGTGATAGGTAATGCTATGTTAGGTGGAAGCTTAACAGAGCGAGTTGCTTCCTGAAAACACCATTCCTACTGTCAAGTATGGGTGTGGTTCTGTACTCGTATGGAGCTGTATATGGCCAATGAAGTGGGAAGTTTAGTGATTATTGATGGGATCATGGACAAAATTCAGTAAAACAATCTGAAAAATAATTTAAAACAAAGTTCTGAAAGTTTGGGTTTAGGATCGAGTTTTATTTTTCAACACGATAATGATCCTATGCATACAGCTAAAATTGTTTAATTGTAACTGTTGTACAACTGTAGAACGCAATTGCGCACTCCACCGCAATCACCCGATCTCAATATTATTGAAAAGTTATGGTCACAGTTGGAAAAATCTGTCCAAAAGCACCATATCATGAGTAAAGACCATTTAAAAACTGTTTTAAGAGAATCAATCAAGAGAAGAATTTAAATCCCAAGTGAAACAACCCAAAATCTGGTTAAATCGATGCCACGCCGTCTGGAAGCCATAATTAATTCGAAAGGGTGTGCAACTAAATATAGTTTGTCTTCTTATGTTTTCACATAAGAGTTATGCCAGGTGTATACTCAATTTTGTGACTTAATATGCTGTAGTTTCTGCTTAAAAGTTATATAATTAATTTATTAAACAGGTTTCACACTCGTTTCCACGTCTTGTACATTTCTTAAAATGTTTTTATCACTTAGTAATACTGAATATTCATATAAAATTAATATAAATCTTTTTTATACAATCAATGTCGGAAAAAGAAGGTATATTCTCAATTTTTGAGCCACTGTATATATATTCAGATTATCAATAGCAAATCATTCCCGATCAGTTAAGTGTAGCAATAACAAGTAATATAAAAAAAAAAATTAAGTCAATTCCTACTTAGGTCAGCAAAGAAAATTTTTATTTTAGTTACTTTTTATTTAAATAATTACAATTAATAGAAATATGTATATACATATGACAGAATCTCAATATTAAGTGGAAAAAGAAATTTTTTTTTCCAGCGATCTACACGCTTCGTCATTGACGGTATTTATTCCTAAATTTAAATCCTGCTAAATATATTACATAAGAGAAAATTTTTTATCCCATATTAAACGAAAATTAATTATTTGAAAACGCAATAAAAAATTTTCATGCTTCGACAAGATTCGATCCGAATGCATGAAAATTCTACGCCGACACTACCACTTTTGCCATTGCAAAATCAATGCCATAGTTGAAGCATTGGCTTGTTTCTTAATTCATCCGGTAAATTAAATGGTTGGAATGCAGTTTAGCCCAACCACCCTAGGCGACAAGAATTATTTGGCGGTATTTTGCCAAATGTGGCTACCCTGATGAGCTTCGTGGACTTAACGTTCAACCAAAAAAAAAAAATCGCCAAGTTTGGCAATTTTTGAAACCGCCCCAAGTGGTTGAGCTAAACTGCATTTTCACCAATTAAATTTAATTGAATGAATTATAATTGAAAAAACTGTATTAACATCAAGTCTCATCCACTACAAGTTTTAAAAAAATGTATTTGAACTTGAGTGGATGAATAAAAAGTATTTTATTAACGATTGAAAATTTGAACTATATAGGGAGAGAGTGAACTAATAATAGGAATTTAAAAATAACAGCGAATTTCTCACAAAACTATTAGATCATTTAGATAAAAAAAAATCTACGAACGAAAAGTGTAGTTTTTAATAATCGATGTTGTCTGATAACATTCTAGTATGAAAATGGAATATTTTGATTGACCTGTCATGATCATGAATAGATCTATGACGTTAAAACTCCAAACGGTTTTAGAACTATGTAGAACAGCTTTCTGATCAAAAAATTTTCTAAATTTTGCTAAATATAAAGAAATTCCTTTATTCTCGCCATTATATTTTTATCAATTTCTTTCAACTGGTTGATGAAATGGTTCGTTGGTTACCTAGGTGACAATGAAAATAAACAATTTACTGAATTAAAAGTATTTATTTTAAAGGGGGAAACTATTAGCGCACAAACACACACTGAAAAATCTACATCAACTACGATACTGATTTGATTAATTTTATTATATTAAAAGGTTTCTTAATTTTTAAGAGACTGGTGTAAAAACATTTAAAGCTTATTAAAAATTGAATTTGTAAATAATAGAATAAAAACCATACGATAATTTAAATTTTTAAGTGTGTCTAGCTAAAGTGTTTTGAGTATGATCTTTTCCTAGTATTTTTCTAGTAACCTTTTTAAGATGTAACTTGATCACCTGCGTTTTTCTAGTTTCAATAATTTCGTATTTAAGTAAATATTACATTTTCATACGTATTCTTTTTCATTTTCCTTCTTTTTTAAGCGGAGGATTCAAAATATTAAGTTGAATGAGGTGTGTTTAAGTGGCCGCGGTAGATTAGTACACGGGGTTGACTGATTAGTACTGATGCTACTAAAGACCTGCGGTGTAAAGGGCTGATGTTCGTTCAATCTAATCGAGGTTCCAAGTCCTCCAGTTAGAGTGTGTAGTTTGAAGAGGGAGGTGCCATCTTCGTCACTTAACGGAGGTTCAAATTACGAGGTCCATCGCCTTGCTTCTCAGTGCGTCGTAAATAGTAAATAGTCACAATCACAAGGCATTGACAAGCCTCAAACCAATGCAGCCATAGGTTTAACTCTAATTGGTTTTTCGGAATAACATTGTATCTGATACGATTAAAAAACATTCCTAAACAGTTTGGGAAGGATATAAATTAAATAAAGGTCATTAATATCGTTACCTCAATGATTAATGATTATTGAACCGAATTATTGGTGTGAAAGTTAATCAGCTTAAGATAAATACTTTCACTCAACATATACGAAGATTATTTTACGATATTTATATTCAAGATTTCGTAAATAGTTCTCATGAGAATAATTCGGAGGAAAAGTGTAACATGCGTAACCGATGCCAAATGTGTATTATGTGCGAGGAGGTCACTCTTTCGATCAACTTTTATCTCATTCAATAGGATAAAAACATTATTCATGATTTTGGAAATTGCTCCCAGAAACAGATTTTTCGTTCCCTTTTTTATATTGATTTTCTACACGACGAAATTTGTCCCATTTTGCATCACACTTAATGCACATTATCATTACTGAATATTTGCCTTCCTTTTTTAATCAATTAATGCCATTTAATATTTATAAATTTGTGTTAGTTCCTTAGCAATTGTCGACCCCTCTATATACCCCCTCTATATGAGCACTAGGTAATATATCAAATCACCCCTCTCTCCTTCTCAAAGTAAACTTACGAAAATCATAATCCAAAGACTTTCAAATCATGATGAGGGTTAGAACAGATTTCAGATTATTGCTAAGAGGGACACTAAGAAATAAAATTTGACATCTGCTTTGTACCAAAATGAGGAAAGTTTCCTTTTTTCTGTGTAATGCTGCTATTGTATAGAGAGAGTTTAGTTTAGTTTTTATTAACGTCGCACTAGAAGCAACACGAGGGCTATTGGCGACGGACCTCGTAATTTTGAACCACAGTCAAGTGACGAGGACGACACCTGAGCTGGCACTCCCCTCTCCTAACATCCACACCACGCCAACGGGAGGACTTTGGGCCCCGAACAGATTTAACGTGCATCAGACCCGGCTACACGGCGGTTCTTTGGTGCCCAAGGATCGAACCCGCGACTGAACGAAAACCGCCGGCCGCTAGTCCACGACCTTGACCACTAAGCTACCGCGGCCCACTGTGTAGAGAGAGAACACAAAATAAAAGAATACATTTTAAAGACATTTAAATGCGACTACACGTACCGTAAGTGAGTGTGAGTGAGTGTAGGGTTTAATGGCGCAAGAGCCAAAGTAGGCTATGCTGCGCCAAAACACTCGTTAAAATCTATTTAAAAAGTAACAGCCTTAAAAAACGCAAGACAAACACAAATAACACACAAAAGATAAAAAGTTAAAAATCAAATGTGGTGTAAAAGGCCAATGTGTTTTAAAAAAGCAAATAAGTTATGGTGGGGGTTTTCCCCCACCAAGTCAGACAGTTTTAAAACAGAAGAATGAAAAAAAGTCCGGCGATGATGATCAAACACCGGACAGTCAATTAAAATATGATGAATAGAATAAGTGACATGGCAGGAAGGACACTCGGGAGCATCTTCTCCAAACAAAAGATGTCTGTGAGTAAAACGAGTATGTCCAATGCGAAGGCGAGTCAATCTGACATCAGCTCTTCGCATTGGAAACACAGGCCATTCTCCGATGATCGGCTTCACCGAGTGTAATTTGTTATTAATCTGTAAATTCCACGATTCCTGCCATGTCTGATGAATGAGATTTAAAATGTGACGTCGTAAGTCCTCAAATGGGACTGCAAACTGCAGAGGATTCGTTGAAGAACGTGCAGCCGAGTCCGCTTGTTCATTTCCTAAAATACCTACATGACTAGGTATCCAGCAGAATTTTATGTCATAACCCCTGCTATAAAGCTGACAAATAATATTAGCAATTTCAACCACGATAGGATGACTTCTATCGTCCAGATGTACCAATGTTTCCAGGACGCTCCTGCTGTCAGTATATATGATGAACTTTCGAGAACTGGATGTCTCGACTAATTTCAGGGCACAGTAGATGGCGACTGCTTCGGCAGTGTAGACACTGCAGGAAGAGTCGAGCCGGTAACTGTGCCTGATGTCGTTCGAAACGACACCACAGCCGACGTATCCAGTTCCTTTCGATCCATCCGTGTATACAGGAATATAATCCTCATACTGACAGCGATGGAAGGCAAAGATTCTCTGGAGAACAATGGGACATGTGTTGGATTTGCTAAATAAAGCAAAGGGGGTTATGGTAAAGAAACCTTGGCACATTCCAGGGTGGAAATTTAATAAAATTTGTTTGTTGAATACCCAAGTCATGTAGGCTGAGTTCCTCGATGAATACCTTCACCCTCTCAGAAAAAGGACGGATGAAAGAAGGACGAGCACTGTATAATCTCATTAATGACGGGCTGACACTAATGTTTTGTGATGGATGAGATGGGAGAGATGACATTTTGAAATGATAGAAGAGCGACAGTTTCAGGCGCCGCGAAGCCAAAGGCAGCTGGTTACAGAGGACATAGAGACTCTGCACAGGTGACGTTCGGAACGCACCACAGCAGATTCTCAGAGCATTATGGTGGACTGGGTCAAGCTTCCGCAAGGTAGTTTTGCAAGCAGATCCGTAAACGATACATCCGTAGTCGATCCGAGACAGAATCACCGACTGATACACTCGGAGTAGAGAAATTCGATCCGCTCCCCAAGAGGTGTTGGATAACACCTTCAAGATATTCAGGGATTTCTCACACTTCTTCCGCAGATGTAAAATGTGCGGAAGGAAAGTGAGTTTGCGGTCGAAAATTACTCCGAGGAAGCGGACGTCAGGGACGACAGGAATAGACGTATTACGGATGCGAATGTCAGGATCGGGATGGAGGCCCCGTTTCCTACAAAAATGCACGCAACTACTCTTACTGGGAGAAATACTATGCCCATTTGCGTCACACCATGTAACCAGGTTATTGACTGCGGTCTGAAGTCGTCGCTCAATGATACGCATTGACGATCCTTCGCAGGAAATCTGCAGATCGTCAACGTATAATGAGCCATGAATTGAAGGTTGCAAATGAGAAAGAATGGGAGAAATGTGACATATAAAAAGAGTGGGGCTCAATATGCTCCCCTGAGGAACTCCTTCAAATTGAGTAAAAGAAGATGATAATATATTACCAACCCGTACTTTAAATGATCTGAAATTTAAAAATATTTTAATAAAAAGAGGTAAATTGGCTCTCAGACCATAATCGTAAAGAGTGCGCAGAATCCCATAGCGCCACGTATGGTCATATGCCTTTTCGATATCAAAGAAAATAGAAACCAAATGATTCCTCCGTACGAAAGCAGAACGAATCTGACTTTCGAGTAGAAGGATGTTATCTACTGTGGATCTTCCTTTACGGAAGCCACTCTGAAACGGAGGAATGCATTGATTCTTTTCCAATTGATATACGAGACGGGCATTGACCATACGTTCTAGCGTCTTACACAGGCAACTCGTCAGAGCGATAGGCCTATAGTGGAGAGGGTTCTTTGGATCCTTACCAGGCTTCAGAATCGGAATAACGATTGCTTCCTGCCACTGGCTAGGAAACACATGCTCCCTCCATATTCGGTTGAATAGGTAAAGGAGACTGACAAGTGAATCCTCGCTCAAGTGGCGAAGCATATCGTATGTTATACCATCAGAGCCTGGACTGGTATTGTGAGCCAAGGATAGAGCCTTTCTCAATTCCCACATGTCAAAGTCACAGTTGTAAGGGAGTGGTTGCCGACACCTGAAGTTGATAGGTGTCTGCTCAGAACGATTCTTAGTCGCTAAAAATGTAGCGCTGTATGAATCGGAGCTTGACACACTAGCAAAAGAGTGGCCAATGACATTGGCCACTTCGACAGGTGAAGAATGCACAGCATTTGCAGTTTCCAGTATCGGGATGGAAAATTCCCGATACAGGGAGTTTGCAGCTTTTACCTTTCTCCATAACTGTTGACTTGTGGTAGACGATGTGATGGAAGAGACATACCTGATCCAAGATTCCCTCTGACTATGTCGCCTTACTCTGCGAGCAATCGCCCTTGCCCTTTTAAAGGCTATGAGATTTTCAGTTGTGGGATACCGTCTGAAAATACCCCACAATTTCCTTTGTTCCCGGTAGGAGGATTGACATTCCTTATTCCACCATGGTTTACTCATCTTCCTCTGTGATGTTCCACTCTTCGGTATCGCTGCATCAGCAGCGTTCACGATAGAGGTAGTGACATGTCGGACAGAGTCATTAACATCTCGATCTTGAACCATTGTACCGGTAATAACCGCTAACCGTGTGAATAAATCCCAATCTGCCCGGTTGAAGCGGTAAGTGGGGGAACGTAAACGCACCCCACTACCATGAACCTGGGAGATCAGGAGAGGGAAATGATCACTATTATAGAGATCATTTAGAACCTCTAAATTCAGCGACGGTAGCAGTGTCGGTGAACAAATGGCTAGATCAAGGGAATGAAATGTCCTAGTGGGAGCATGGAAATACGTCTTCTCGTCGGTGTTCAGCAGACAGAGACTGTGATCAGAGATCAATCGCTCGATCTGCCGACCGCGAGAATTTGTACCATCATACCCCCACTGAGGGCTGTGTCCATTAAAATCACCAAGCAGAAGGAAGGGAGCTGGTAACTGATCGACTAGTTGGTCTAAATCCATTTGTGACACTACATCGTTAGGTGGCAGGTAAATGCAGCAGACTGTGATTAATGTGCGGGTGTGAATTCGCACAGCCACAGCCTGCAACGATGTGGTCAGTGTAACGAGGTTATGAGGATAGTTCTGGGATGCCAGAATGCAAACACCTCCAGAAGAAGGTGATGCGACATCAACATCCCGTCGTACACAATGATATCCACGCACGCGGGTTGTCATATTACTCTTCAGAAAAGTTTCCTGAAGAGCAACACAGACAGGTTGGTGCGTAGATAGTATGGATTTGAGATCCTCTAGTCTGGGTCGTAAACCACGGCAGTTCCAGGAAACAAAGGCCATTAAATGGGCGCACTGGAAGTGGAAGGTCCCGTTTCCAGGACCCCCATGGAGTCATAATCTTCGGGCGATGGGTGTAATACCACCGCATCCCCGTCAATGACCCTCGTTTTTTTGCGAGGAACGCTGTTCTTCGCATTTAGTTTAAGTTTTTGTCTCTGCAAAGCCTTGGACCTGGCTAATGGCCTAGTCTGTTGAGCCTTTGCAGAGGAAGGGGTTTTTAAAATATTTATTTTTTTCTTGGGTTGCAGAGCTTTAGTGTCAAATTGTGGTGTCTGTTTTGTAGGTCGCGGTTTTTTAATGGTAGGAAGAGGTTCAGGACATTGAGTGGACTTTGAAACTTTAACATTCTGGGTTGCCGTAGCGTAGCTTTTTCCCTGTACTGGGGTACGGGAAGCTACTACGCGGCGAGCCTCGGGATACGACAAATTCTGTAGCGTCTTCACCGTAGATATTTCTTTTTCTTCTGCCCATTTAGGGCAAGAACGAGAGTATGCAGGGTGGTTGCCCTGACAGTTGACGCACTTCTCTGCAGCGTTACAGGAAGCACTATCGTGTCCTGTTGCTGTACAGCGAGCGCACGTCAACTGTCCCCTACAAGCGTTCTTGGAATGGCCATATCGTTGGCAATTAAAACATCTCAGAGGGTTCGGAATATATGGTCGGACGGAGAGTCGGAGATACGCGGCCTGAACTGTCTGTGGCAGGGTAGGAGTCGAAAAGGTCAAGATGAGGTGCTGGGTGTTAAGCACCTTACCATCTCTCCTAATCGTAATCCTCCTGACACCACAAACTAGCTGGTCCTGCAGATTCTCCAGAATCTCCTCTTCCGACACGCTTTCCAAATCCCTTGAGGATACTACGCCACGAGAGTAGTTCAAATTTTTATGAGGTGAAGTCGTTACAGAATAAGGTCCTAAAGTATTCATACTCATTACAAGTTGTGCTTGTTTTGAGTTTGATACCTCGATTAATAGGTCCCCAGAACGTAGCTTCTTTATGTCCTTAACTGTTCCTACCATACCCTGTATTCCCTTTTGAATAAAAAAGGGAGATATGGTAGTAAAATTGTCTGTTTCTCTTTTTACTAGAAAGAATCTAAAGTTATTATTTACACTGTCTGATTTTCCTATGTTTTCAGTTTCTACTTGACGTTCTACACGATCAGCCCATGATTCATTATTTGATTCATTTGAGTTTTTAATAGCTTTGGGAGCCAAAATCGAATTTCCTTTATTTGTTACCATATTGCCTGAGAGAAAAAAAAAATTTCACGGACAGACTTCTAGTTCGATGGGTCCCCGCCAGACCCATCTCCCCACCCTTTCCTAACGTGGAAACGAGTAACCTCCGGAGAGATTCGTTCCAGCTGGACAATGTGACCTGCCCCATTACGTGCCCAGGCAGAGGCACAGGTCCAAGGCCGAAGCCAATGAGGATTTCTCGCAATGGGAGGGAGGTCACACCATCCAGCCACACGCAACCAAGGCTCTCCCTCTGGGAACATTTTGAGGATGACGTTCCGAAACTGTCACCGACGGCGCACGCAACTCCTCTCCTCGCACACCCTTCCCTAACCAGGGCCTTTTCCAATCACGCCCATGCGGTCTCCCACTAGGTACCTCCGCATGAGGGGTACTGGGGCCCCGTATTGCCAGAGCTAGGCATGCAGGAAATCGGCATTGATACGCCGTCGGCCTTTTAGTGTTTTAGTAGGGACACCACAAATATTTTTTTTTTATTTTTAAATATTTTTATTCATTTTTTTTATTTTTAATTTTTTTTTCAACACAAGAGTTAACACAAACATTAATAAGGAAAAAAAAAAACTATGTTAGTGTGAACTGTTTTCCGCCAGATATCACAAAATAACAAGCGGAAAACCCCCCAAAGCAAAACACATGACAGGAAAAAAAGAGGGGGAAGAAGAAGAGGAAAACAAAGATCACTGAGGTACCTCGGGGTTGTGAAGCCCGTACTCATCTCAGGTAGATGAGCCCCCTGAGGGGCTACACGTACCGTAAGAAAAGGACATTCCACTCTCCTCAATCTCCTCTTTAAGATATGTATACATATGCAAGCCGAATCTCTCACGAGCAGTTCAGTTCGCAGATGTATACATGTGAGACAAATTGATCACGAGCTGCTCGCGGAGGCGTAATTCCAGGCGGTTTTCGACGAACACGAAGAGAATTTGCAGCTCATACTGTGACGTCATTATTGGTTTCCCATCTACACGCATTCCTACATGCTTCATCGACTAACTTGTCATCGTGGTGATTAATTTTTATTAACGGCGCACTAGAAGCAATGTCATCGTGGTGATTCGTGTCTGCTTCGTCATTTTTAATATATCGCTAAAAAATCATTTCAAACAGCAGCTCACGAACAATTAGGTTCTCCTTTGTTGACTGATTGTTTATTACCATCGTACTGAGAAGCACGAAGGCTACTGGTGACGGACCTCTTAATTTTGAGCCTCAGTCAAGTGACGAAGACGACACCTGAAATATCACCTGCCTCTCCAAACTTCTACACCATACCAACTGGAGGACTTGGAACCTTGACAGATATAATGCGCATTAGTTCCGTTACATGCCAGGTCTTTAGTATAGCAGGACTCGAACCATGACACGACTATGGCAAAGCAGCCGCATTCTTGCAATCATGACTATACACTCAGCTTTTTTAGTTTAGTTTCCATTAACGTCGCACTGCAAGCAACACGAGGGCTAATGGCAACGGACCTCGTAATTTTGAACCTCGGTCAAGGGATGAGGACGATACTTGAGCTGGCACTCCCCCCCCCCCTCTCCTAACTTTCACATCACGTCAACGGGAGGACTTTGGGCCCCTACAGATTTAACGTGCATCAGCCCCGACAACACAGCGGGTCTTTAGCGGCCAAGGCTCGAACCCGCGACTGAACGAAAACCGCCGGCCGCTAGTCCACGAACCTTGACCACTAGGCTACCGCGGCCACCCATGACTACAGACACAAAATTATATTATGCAAGTAATCACTCACAAAAATTCGGAAAACAGTCACATTAAGGAAAATTTTAATCAGATTTAAAGTTGGAAAAGGATTTACTATCGAAAGGTATTCCGCTAGGATATTGTCGGATAAGCAATTCCGAAAAATAAAGTATGAATAAAACACTGAGTAATAAATTCAAACACTTGATAACAGATTCACTGATCCCTTAAAAATATTTGAACAAATCGTAATCTCCAATAACACAATAACTGAGCTAGCATTTTGAACTTTTAAAAAAATAGATCCAGCCAATTTGCACGTTCAGAAAATTTAAAGTCAAAATAAAAGGAATTGCCCACGCTAATTCTACGTAGCAATGAATGAAAGGAAACAGTGGATGAAATAAACAATAATAACAAATAAAAAAAATTAAGTTAAAAAAAAAATTCCATAGGTAATATCAATTGAACGTTGGCGAACCATTTCGAACTTAATCTACTTTTTTTCCGAAAAATTAAAATCAAAGAGAAAGTGAACCCGATATTTATCTATATTATTTTTCGTCTTCTTCTGCAATCATAGAATATTTCCCATCTTGCGCGGTATTTGAAAAAAAAAAAAAAAAAAAAAACTTCGAGCATAACATCGTTGTGACTTGAATCAGCCTACAACTGCGGAAACGATCTAGAACCGCTGGCCCGGAACAGAGTAATAAATGACGCCATCATGAAACTCAAGGCCGATCTCCTAAAATCCGAACATTAGTTCGCTATTAATGATAATGTAGCAATGTGAATGCCTGTTACAAAACGATACTTAAACGGAACCATTCACTTTCCTTCGCAAATTCTAACATTAATACATTGATTTTCAAATGTTACTTATTTCTCACGCCGTTATTTCCGCACTCCAGTTGCTCAAAAAAAAATCGGTGATTAGCATTACACTGGGATAATCCGATTACGATAATTCGATAAAAGCGACGCAATCGACTTTATCAAAGCACTATTTCTGATGGATGCAATCGTGGTTAAGTTATGTTCAATTTCGTGAAGGATTAAAGTGCCTCATAAGTGTCACACACACGTTCACACAAGTAATTTAGGATTATAATAGTTCTGATAATTATTTATTCTATGCATTCGTAAATTTGTAAGTTTTCAAAAATTCCAAGTAGGTATTTGGTTTGTGAAATATTTTTTTAATTCTAAAATTAAAGATATACTTACCGCACCCTATATGTTTCATAGTTAAATCTAAATAGGATTTAGCGTCAAGGTCGATGTTGAGCGATCAGGCCATTACACTCGCTAAACTTCGTTCCTTTAGTGTTGATTTGGAATCTCTGAAAGCGTCACATTACGTGCCCTAATGAAATGTTAATAAAAAAAAAAGAGGTATTTGTCTATCACTGCGGCGCCCGCCAAATTATGATTTCGGATTTAGACGATAAATCGCCAAGCGAGCAAGATAGATCGCCAATTTCAATTGCAAGTTCCTGAGGTTGCTGTCCCACAGAAGCAAAACTTGATCATATTACGAGGGCTGTTTTTTTTTTCAACCTCAGATTGGCTATAATGAAAAGACGGGTGAATTTAAAAAAATAATTTTATTGCCAAAACTAATGTACAACAATGGTTACTGTTCTACATAATCACCTTGACGATTGAGGCATTTGTCATATCTGTGATTGAGCTTTGCAATACTATCTTCATGAAATGCTGCCGCCAGTGAATTGAAGTGAGTTGTGACCATTTCTTTGTGCTCCTGGTCAGTTTGGAAGCGCTGCCCTCCAAGCCACTTCTTCAATTCAGGAAAAACTCGCACACTATAAAGACCAGGAATGCGGCAGCTAGTTGGTGTGCACAGTAGGCTATTGCGCATCTCCCCCTATACACGCTTTATCATTGTCGAGTCCAACACGCAGTTTCTTGTTGAACTGCAGTCACATAAACATGGCTGTCTCAATTGATTCTCCCGCCAAGTGTGAATATCGAAGTGTTATTCGTTTCTTGCAGGCAGAAAGGAAAAGTGCAGCGGAAATTCATCGAAGAATGAGTCGAGTGTATGGAAACAGCTTTATGAGTGATGATGTTGTTCGTGAATGGTGTCGAAAGTTTAAAGATGGCCAAACTGCTTCTTCAACCCAACTGCTTCTTGAGTAATTTAAATGGGACATTTTCGAACATCCACCATATAGTCCCGACCTAGCGCGAAATGACATTCATCTTTTTCCTGAATTGAAGAAGTGGCTTGGGGGGCAGCGCTTCCAAACTGACCAGGAGCTCAAAGAAACGGTCACAACTCACCTAAATTCATTGGCGGCAACATTTTATGAGGAGGGTATTGCAAAGCTTGTTCACAGATATGACAAGTGCCTCAATCGTCAAGGTGATTATGTAGAAAAGTAACCTTTGTTGTACATTACTTTTGGTAATAAAATTATTTTTTTTTATATTTACCCGTCTTTTCATTATAGCCAATCGGAGGTTGAAAAAAAACAGCCCTCGTAGTAAAATATCGCTTGCCCGTTAATGTTGACGATTTCGTATTATTTTTTTTAAATACCTAATTTGTTTTCTTCAATTTACGAAACAGCAAAATGGATGCCATCACCTCTTTTTAGGAGAAAGGTCTTATACCAGACACACTATAATGCAAATAAAGTCCACGCCATGAAGTTATATCTTAATGAAGAAAGTATTTGGAAATGCATTAATAAAGTTGTACGAATAAAAAGGGCTTCCCGCGATGGAAGTTGGTTCAGCGGTTCCAAAATACTGGTTTTTTTTATTGCAATATGATTTATGTATTGTTGGGCAGAGGAGTTGACGTCCATTAAATAGTGTCGAAAACAATTGAATATGTCTAAGGGTGCAACAGTTGATTGAAAACATATGAGAGAAGTGTGTTCTCTACATCTTATACATATAAAAAGATTATTAAATAAAAATATTTAAAAATAAAAAGTTTTAAATTATTTATTGTATGTTATTTGCTTTCCTACATTTCAATTTCGCGCTTCGTTTGCTTGGCGCATTTTACTAGTTTGGCGACGTTACCGAATTCGTAATTTGGAGGGCGCCGCTATAATAGACAAGTACCAAAAAAGATAAATAACTAAACCTTATCGGACGATATTTGGGTGCATTAGGAGAACCAATTCTCAGCAATTCAATTATTAGTTTTGATAAAAGTTTTATTTACTAAACGCTTTCCGGCTACCTATTTCTTCCCGACACAAGATTGTCTAGACACTGCCAATGCGCTTCATAATTGTTAACCTTAGTCACATGACGAAGTCGGAACATGAGTTGGAATCTTATTCTCCACATACACTTCATACCAACTTGAGGCGTTTGAGCCCCGACAGATTTAACATGCATCAGTCCATACTGTAGTTGATTGATTGTTTTATTAACATTACACTTTTGCATAACACTAGGGCAACTGGAGACGAACATTATAATTGTGAATCTCTGTCAGGTGACGAGGAAGACACCTGAGCTGTCACTCCCTCTCCAAACTTCCACATCATGTCAAATGTGGGCTTGGAATCTTGACAAATTAAACGTGCATCAACTCCTCTACATGGCCGGTCTTTAGTGGATTCAGTACTCGAGAAACCGACTCGAAGGAAAAGTCGAACTCTTCGAGCTATGACCATGACCACACTGCTATCGAAACCAATTATTACATTGCGTTTTAAACGTCAGACAGAGGCTGTATGATCTGGAAAAATTCGTAATTTTTCCACTACAGACATGTACTTTAAAATCATTACAATCTCTCATTAAGTGTGCGTCGTCCTTTTTACGCAATTCTTTCAGAATTTTATTATAATCTATATAAGAGTATTGTGATCAATATCTGAATGTAAACATTTCCTTCTGTTTTCAGTCCTGAGTTTTTCATTAAACTGCTCAATTAAATTCTTAGAAAGAATTCCTCCATGTATTAAATATTTTCCCAAAAACTACATTTATGTTGTACAAACGTTACTAGTGCGGTATAATTAACTTTAAATTTATGTATATAAAAAAAAAACTTAATCTTTTTTTTTTCTATATAATTGGATAGATAGTAAATTGTATTGCCCTTCTCTGATGTATCTTGAATTGTAGTTTAAGCTTATAGACTATTTAATTAGACATTAATATTTTTGTGGAGTTAAATAAAGAGGAAGGCTGTTAAGACCTTATATTAATTGGGGACAGGGAGAAAGAGTATTATGATATCTAAAGGTGTAAGGAGCAATCCAAGGCAGATATAGGAGATTCTGAGGGCCATTGTCCGCCCCTGAGTAATACTCATGACAACACCCTGAAAAACTTCGTTAATGTTAAAAATTATCTAACATGTCTTTCAACAAATATTTTTAAGTAATAATGAATAGTTTTTAAACAAGACAAGTCAGTATTAAAAGTAGGTATTGCTACATATAGATTTGTTCCCAATGGAGTTTTAACTAATACTCGAACAATTCGCTGCAGGCTCGCTGTATCAAGGGTGTACCACATGGAGCACCGTAGACTGTGTGCATACATATGTTCTGGCTCGATCAGCAAAGTTAACAAGTTTGGGTAGGTCACGAAAATGTTAAGGCTCCCTTTCGGCATGCCACCACGAATTTCTGAGCGTAAAGTTAAATGGAGTTTCCTACATTTCTTCTCGAAGCTAGATTATTGCTTTCAATATTATGAAATAAAATGCATTCGAAAGAGTGAAAAAAAGCAAAATTTTTGTGGGATCGTTTTCTTTCTTTCTTTCTTTTTTCTTTTTTTTTTTAACTTTCGGAAATATTTTTAAATATTTTTTAAAGATCTGAATATTTGCAACTATAGTATTGATTTCAAGAACAGGAGTCGGAGATTTTTTTTTTCCCGAGAAGAGACCGGAGAGTAATTTTTTACTGGAAGAGGGTGGTAAATTAAATAAGTCGGAACCAATGTTGTAGATGAAAAAGTAAGGATGGGTCAGAAATATTTTCTGGAAGAGAATAAATTTATCGAGAAATACAAAACAACAATAGTTACATTTTAAATATTTAAATGAATAAAAGAGGAATATAAAACACATTATAGGAAATTTTAGTTTGATAAACTACCATAAAAACACTGTATAATAAATTCACTGGATTAGATTAAATTTGAGCTGTTTATTCAAAAAGTGACAAAAGTAAAATATTTAGTTCGTTATTATTTTTGCTTTCAATATTACATTGATTTGAAAACGTCAAATGATTTCAACCCCAAACGATTTTCTTTCTCTTTTTTTTTTTTTTTTTTTTTTTTAAAAAATTTTAGGTTTTTTTTAAATTTTTAATTTTTTTAAACCAAAAATTTTTTTTTTTTTTTTTTTTTTTTTTTTTTTTTGTCCAAATAATTTTCCTTTTAAGGATACTTTTTATGATACCTGTACAATTGTTATGAAATGAAATCTTTGTGATCCTAACATGGAAATTCATGATTTGTTGTATTTTTGCTGATTTCTTAGGACTGGAAGTAACTTCTAATTTTCCCATAGACGCAATACTTTTCATACACGAATTTTTTTGCACGTATTCTTCGGGATTTAGTTTAGTTTTTTATTAACGTCGCACTAGAAGCAGCACGAGGGCTATTGGCAACGAACATCGTAATTCTGAATCTCGGTCAAGTGACGAGGACGACACCTGAGCTGGCACTCCTCTCTCCTAAATTCCACACCACACCAACTGGAGGATTTTGGACCCCGACCGAATTAACGTGCATCAGCCCCGGCTACATGGCGGGTCTTTAGCGGCCAAGGCTCGAACCCACGACTGAACGAAAACCGCCGGCCACGAATCCGAAACCATGACCAGCAGGTAAATTGAATTTCCTCACCTTCGTATAACTGTAAGAGTTCGATTATTTTACTCTTCCCTTCAAAGGTTACTTTAGTGATATGCTATGAGTGAGTTTTCGCCGACATCTGTTTGTCAATTGTTAAAGAGATACACTGGGAATTTTTTTTTAAAGCTGATAGGAGGACTTTCATTTGACTCTTAAGATGTAAGCCCTACAGTTATTACAGTCCTGGTATTCGTGTATATACCATCAGCCCTATGAATGGATTTATCGCTGCCCTATAAATAAAAATCGAGTTTTTTATACCTACAAATCTTATGAATCGTTTCAATTCTATATTATCTTTCAAAGATATATTTGAAAAATTTTATGTGGAAATTCTGTCCCTGTACCTGTTTGTCATTGTAAAGACTTATTCAGAAAACATCTTTTGAACTGAATAGGATGGTTTCAATCTGATATTCTTCAATGGTTAAACCAACAGTTATAGTCTTATAGTCTTCCCTTAAAATCCATTGACGCGTGCATATGATATTACAGCTTTTTATAAATGGATCCGAAGTGTCCATCTTAAACAACAACGTCAGGAGTTAAAACGCCTTAATAACTAGCCTGAAAGAGACATCTCTTTTAGCCTTGTTGGTACGAGCAGCAAAGTGCAACCGATCAACTTTTTTCGTTTCCAATGGTCCAGGATTCCCAATACCGCTTGCACACCAAGGTCAACTCTATCAGTTCACTCTACGGGGTCGAAAATAATACAACGTCAAAATGGTGACCCAGAACTTGAACACTAGATGACAGCACATTCGAGAAATATTGATTGCGTATGCCTCCGTGCACTTGCCTCTATGTCTAACTATGACAATCGTACATAAATCACGACTAATGATATGTCGATTCTGTCCCATGTATTGACGAGACCCGTCATTCAACTAAAGGCAGCCAATGACGTCAAAAGGGAAAATGTTCCACACAAAACTCAATTCAACAGGAAGGGGAAGTACATTAATTGCAGGAAGGCTGAAAAAGCAACTTTCTCTCAAATACCAAAGTTTATCTTCATATCTTCACAAATATACAGGAGGAGGAGTATGCAGCGACTCTCTTCAACAACAAAGTCAGAAGTCAAAACGCCTTATTAACTCACCCGAACGAGATGTCTTTTTCAAACTGGTTTGTAAAGACGCAGCAAAAAGCAACTGGTCAACTTTTCTTCGGACTCACAGGACTTCGAAGGGGAGATAGAGAGTTGCCTGATCTTGAAGTGCCAGAGGAGTTTCGAATTCTGGTCCAGCGGGTTCGAAGAAAAATTGACCGGTCGCTTTTTGCTACACCTTTAACCAACCAGGCTCAAAAAGACATTTCGTTCGGGCTAGTTAATAAGGTGTTTTAACTTCTGTCGTTGTTGAAGAGAGTCGCTGCAGATTAATTACCTCTCTCCGCCTTTAAGGTATACGAACACGTTGAAACGGTCAATTTTCGAAAAAAATCACATTTTCAGTTTTTTGTTTTCTTGAATAAAGCATTTATTTAGCTTTATAAAACTGTTTTTATTTTGTTTCTACGTCACTTAAAAGCCAAGATATTAAAGAATTAGTAAAGCTCAAAAAACCGGATGTGGGTATTTAAATGACCGGAAGTCAGCATTTAAATGCCCTTTAAAGATGTCAAACAGAATTAAAATACCATATTTATTTTTAATATAAATTTAGAAAACATTTGATGCAATATTTAAAATAATTAAGCATTGTGCTAGTGTCTGACGACGTAGAATTTAAGGAAATCTGGCAATAATTGTTTTATTTACATACAGCTTGATTTGTTGACAACTGTGCTTGTGTAGTTGCATAACAAAACTTATTACTTTTTATTTGAAACAATACTGAATTTTCTTTCTGGTATTAGTATTTTTACAGCTATGGGAAATAACAGAAATAAAAGTTATTCTCGTAAAAGACAGTTCAAACGAATTAGGTACTCTAATAATGTTCCAGTTCCAGAGAATGAAAAAATTAGTAAAGATGTAGATATTTCAACTGCCAGTGAAACAAAATTGATGAATTCTTTCAAACCTTCAGATGTTACTGAAAATGATGAAAAAAATGTTATTTTTAACTTAGGAATTTTCAGTCATGTAATTTCTTTATTATGTTGTCCTGTATGTTTTAAAAGAAGTATTAATGTAATGCAAGAATCTGTTTTTGGATTAGCCATGAACATGACTTTAAAATGTGAAAACTGTGACTATTCCTTCTCTTTTTGTTCATCTGATAAAATAAACAAATTGCATAATATTAATCTTGCATTTGTTTTTGGTACGAGAGTCATTGGCAAAGGATATTCTGCGGCTAAAAAACTTTGTTCCGCCATCAATATAAATGTTCCTTCAAAGACAGCATTTGGTTTCCTTGAGAAAAAACTTGAAGTTGCTGCTAGCTACGTAGCGTGTAATACTATGAATGAAGCTGCTTTAGAAATTAGAGGTAATGAAAATGATTCTGAATTATCTCAATGTGGTGTGTCGGTTGATGGAACTTGGCAACGCAGAGGATATTCATCCTTGAATGGATGTGTCTCTGTTATTTCAATAGATACAGGGAAGGTATTAGACATTGAATTCATGTCTAAAGTATGTAGACTTTGCGATTCAAAAAAGGAAGGATTAAACACCATTCATAACTGTGCAAAGCATACAGGATCATGTGGAGCTATGGAACCTGTTGGCGTCTATCGCCTTTTTGAACGTTCGGTTGATATGAGGAAATTACAATATGTAAGCTTTTTTGGAGATGGTGACTCCAAAGCGTATGATGCTGTGAAAAATATTTATGGCCAGAATACCGTTACAAAATATAAATGTATAGGACATATACAAAAACGTGTTGGAACAAGATTAAGAAAATTGAAATCAACACGAAAAGGGCTTGGAGGACGGGGAAAACTGACAGATGCCTTCATCGATAAGTTGCAAAATTATTATGGCATAGCTATTCGTGACAATGTGAATAATTTAGAAGGTATGCAACGTGCAGTAATTGCAGCATTTTTTCACTGTTGTTCAAATGCAAAACAACCAATGCACGGCCAATGCCCTGTTGGACCGGATAGCTGGTGCAAATATCAACGAGCTGTATCACTCAATAAACAAATCTATAAGGACAAGTCTAAAGGACTTCCACAAAATCTGGTTAACATTATAAAACCAATATATATGAAATTATGCGACAAAAGCCTATTGGAGAAATGCTTACCAGGAAAAACTCAAAATGCAAATGAGTGCTTCAATGGAATTTTGTGGAAATTCATTCCAAAAGACGTCTTTGTTGCATTACCAACACTGCGATTAGGATATATGGCAGTAATTCAATTTAATAAGGGATTTCAAGGATTATTGGATGTATTGAAACATTTCAATGTGCCTATTGGTGCATTTACATTAAAAGGTTTTGCAGAACTAGATGAAGTTCGAGTCACAGAATCTAAACGACATTCTTTTTCAACGGTAAAAGTTGCCAGAAAAAAAAATAGGTTAGCTAAAAAGAAAAAAATGGCTAAAAATGAGCAAAGAGAAGGTGTCAGCTATAAAACTGGTGAATTTTAAGTAAGTGATTGTGTGTATATAGAAAATATATGATAAATTGTACTAAAAATGCATTTTTCTCAAAATCAGTTTTTTCGCATATTTTGAAAATTCCAAAAATGATAACTCAAAATATTACTGATAAATTTCTTTGAAACTTGGTATTATCTTTTCTCATAATGTTGTCTAGGGCTTGGTCTAAAATAACGTTCATAATAAGAATATTTTTAAAATTATGGCCTATTATTCGTATAACAACGTTGTAAAAAATGGTAAATTTCTTGTAATAGCTCTTCGACTGGCTCTGAAATTTTTATTTATTTAAATAGCCATAATATTTTAGGCCAGCCCTAGGTACATGTATAAGGTTTATTTTGATACTAAATTTACATAAATTAGGTGAATACATTTTCATGTAGCATTTTTGAAAATTTTCTAAAATTTCTTCAAAATTCTCTATAAATTTGCTAATTTTGTGAAACTTAAGTAATTTATTGCAAATATTAGTTTAACATACCTTATTTACATTGAAACTGAAGTTAAAAAGGGTATAAATTTTTCACTAAATAATGTTTTTAAAAAAAAGTACTCCGAACGTGTTCGTGTACCTTAAAGTGATGCAAAAGTTTCAGTTATTTATATTTTCAGATGTATTTTATGAACAATGTTTAAACATTTTTTTCCAGCATTTTTATTGTATTTTTTTAAATGTGCCTAAAATAATCTTTTTTGAAAACTAATACAATGGTTTTGGATTTCTTATTCTTTAATAGTTTAGACCTTCTACACAGTATTCGTTCATAAAAATCCACTATTACGCACATACAAAATTCCTTACAGTCCTCATGAAATGATAGATTGCTTCTCTCCACCTTTGCGCTAATGTGAAAGTTTTAATTTATTAATTATTATCTGCTTGCAAAGGTATTTTTGAAATGCAGTACTGGCGAATTTTTCCCCGAATTGGAAGGAGAATGTGCTGTGAAAATGAAAATTTTGCAGCTAATATAATTATTAAAAACATTTTTCTCCCTAACTGGTTTATATAAAAAATGTTATTCCTTTTATTTGTAATTAATTTTTTTACATCTTTTCCTTTTAGATTATGATATGTAATACCTTTACCATCGAAATATATATAAGCATATGCATAGCTAAAACAGTGATTTCAATCGTTGAGAAAACTCATGTTTACCGAAGAAAATAAATCTTAGAAACGATTAAATTTAAAAATATGCTATTTTTACATTACTATGTTCAAAATTTGAATCCCAGAAAATATATAAAGATTAACATAATTACATACAAATTATGTATGTGTGCTCAATTTTATTTTTATTAACATCGCACTAGAAGCAACACGAGGGCTATTGGCAACGGACCTCGTAATTTTGAACCACGGTCAAGTGACGAGGATGACACCTGAGCTGGCACCCTCCTCTCCTAACATTCACACCATGCCAACGGGAGGACTTTGGGCCCGAACAGATTTAACGTGCATCAGCCCCGGCTACACGGCGGGTCTTTGGCGGCCAAGGATCGAACCCGCGACTGAACGAAAACCGCCGGCCGCTAGTCCACGACCTTGACCACTAGGCTACCGCGGCCCCACCACTGGGAGGACTTTGGTCCCCGAGAGATTTAACATGCATCAGCCCTGGCTACACTGCGGGTCTCTCGCAGTCAAGACTCGGACCCGCGACTGAAAGAAAAACGGCAGCCACGAATCCGAAACCATGACCACTAGGCTACCGCGGCCACCATGTATTGTGTGTATATGATACTTCTACCTTAAAAAGTAAGAAACACACACTGAAATAGAAAGAAACAAACAATTCTTTATTTACACTAACAAAATACAATCTGTAGCAATATACATTTTTTTTTTTTTTTTTTTTTTTTTTAGCATTTTCTAGCAAAACATTCATATTTAACCCTTTTGAGAAACATCTCATTGATGTAGTTTACCATTTCAATGTTTCGTTCAGCAAATTCTGCAGCCAGTTTATCCCAGTCCATGTTTAACATAGCTATAAATCACTATGTTCGAAAATCCTTTGTTCATTGGTATACGTCATGCATTCGTGACCTAAATGATTTTCATATTCTTCCAAGCATCCGAACATTGTTAAAATGTTTTCTTTGGTGTGATTACTTCAGAGTTCCACCACCGATGTAGTGAGAACTAATATTTCTGCATCGATGCAGTCGAAGTCCGTTTTTGGAAAAGGAATATACTTCGTCACTTCGATCTTCAGAAGTTTGAGAAAAACTCGTTCAAACACGAGGGAAACAGTCTTTGACGAGATCTACTTGTAGATATTTTTTAACTCTTTCCATTCCTGTCTCGTTTAGAATGCAAACAGGAATCAAAAATTTGCGAAAAATGTCCTTTCGCTGTTAATAACGTTGGAATGTGATACAAGTCTCATTTTTGATAATCGTTCAGGAGAGAATAATGTAGTCCTAGATAACAAAATACTTTTCCATCATGAAAGGCTTGATCAATTGAAGCATATTCATTACAAGGGCTAACCGTACTGAAGGAATGAAAGTAATTCCGTGATTGGTAGGTAAGAGAGATTCTGTCGCATCGAGTCTGTATTGACGCAAGTGAATTCGAGCAACATTTGCAAAATCTGAAACAATGGCGTAGATGGAATGACCAAGATGGAAATTATTCTAAGGGACAGCATTTGATTTGAATCTTTTTTGCTGTCTTTGTCAAAACACATTTTTTTTCACTGAAGCATTAGAGGAAACAAGAGGTACAACACGTTTTATTGTGATCGAAATTAATTTAAATTTACTAATAAAGGGAAAAAATCACTTAAAAAACTTGTAATACACTTTGAACGTGATTTTTTTTTTTTTATCGTGATGTGAAGTCTGTAGAACGAGTAAGAGTTTGAGAGAGAAAAAATGATGCTTAGAAGTAAATTAAGTGAGTCAAAAGAGGAGGTAAACTCAAGCTGATTGGTTCATTTTCATGACGTCAGTAAACATGCGATTGATTGGAAGAAAAAATATTAGCGTCACTAGTCTTACAACAACAAATATTTTTCGTAGTTCTTCCAATAGCATTAAAAAAAAAAAAAAATACAAAACGCATGCGTTTTTTAATATGGTTTAATTAAAAAAGTTGTATTCATCCCTGTACCTCAGTTACATAATATACATATGTAAAATTAAATTTCAAAATTGTATCAGTGCGAAAATAATTTATCAAAAAATTAATAGCTTATTTTTCTTTTATTTTGTAATTTAATCGTTTGCCCATTATCCTATCACAAGAGATCCGGCGGGGAGAAGGGGGAAGCAGCGTCAGTGATTAAGAGGCAGGGGTTGAACGGCGGTGCGATGCGAAGAATGTTAAGATTTGTTTTTGCGGAAATTCCCCAAATTTGGCTTGCATAAGTAATGACTGGAAGCATGTAGATTTTGTATATTAAGAGCTTGTTTTTTAGCGAAAGTTTGGATCTTCAACTTAGGAGTTTTTTGAGCTGGAAAAATCGAATTTGTATTTTTTTCTTGATTGACAGAATGTGCGGACGCTAGGTGAGCTTTTTATCGATGAGGATGCCGAGATATTTAACTTCATTGCACCAGTTGATTCTTTTGTTGAAAATACGAAATTTTTCGAGTTTGTATCTAAAATTTCCTTTTTTAAAGACTATTGCTTGAGATTTGTCCGTGTTAATGGCAATTCTCCTTTTTATAAACCAGAATTGGAGAATGAGGAGGTAGATTTGAAAGCGTTTATGAACATTAACGGGATTGCTTCCTTGGGACCCTCTGATGCTTGAGGCGCAAACCAAAAGCATCTCAGATCTAGAGCCTCCATTTTCTACCTACTACAGTTTATGGACGATTTTTTTTCTTCTTAAAAACTATAATTCCAGCTTCTTGTAACAATTAGGATAATCTTGAAGTTGTTTTTCTTCCCCTATTCCTTAACCTTCTATCAGAAATAGGCGTTTTAATACTTTTTCTGCCACAATTCTCTAATCGTTCAGTGCAAAGATTCTTATACAAATTAACTTCTATTTTGTTAACAATTGATTTAGTAACACCAGGAATATCTGCTACATTTCTTTGGAAATGATCAATCTGCAAGAAAAGCGTTCTTCTCTCAAATTCTTCAATGAAGAACAATCTGCACCTCGAATCATAATTACAGAGCAATAAAATGAGATTCCTCGTAAGGAAAGATTCTTATTGGCAAATTGTTGAAGTGGAATGCTGATGGGAAGCTAGCATGTAGAATCAATAGACTAACTGGATTAAGATCACGCGATGAGGTAATATCTATAATTCTTCGAATTTTAATACTGAAGTCGAAAACATTATTCAAATACATTGATCTCACACAATGTTAAAAATAAATATTTACATAAAATAAATCTAATTATTATTATATATAGTACCGCATCATTTGAACCATTTATAACATCAAAAATGAAAATATGTGACAGTTTACATTAATTTAACGGCTCACAGTATGTACCATTCAAATAAAGTACTACAAATCTATAGATTGGTACAGAGCTCTCTAATTTTGTCACAAAGGTCTTCCTCTCCCATTCAACCTTTACTCCCAAGTATATTCTTACACTGTCTGTAAAACGATATTTCCGGCCACAGAAATCGGTTTGCACAAAAGAAGCGTTAATGAGCACGTTGTTTGTAGATAATATAATCACGTGAAGTTTCCTCAGTACTGCAAAGATTTGGTGACATTTTACAACTTACTTCGAGCATACATTTCGGTCGCTTGGCGATTCATCGCCGGGGGCCGCAATAACAGGGAAGTACCTAAAATATTTATTAAAGGTAAATCTAGCTGCGTTCCATAAAGAGAGTATACAAAGCAATGGAGATTTTATTAAAACAGAATAAAGGAAGGTGTTTAAATTCTGCAGCGCTCAGTTGAACTTGCCTATAATGACTGCCCTAAGCAACAAAAGCGCCCTCTTGCGCATCGAGAAATACTTCCAAGCGCTAGCCGAATTAGCTTGTGATGAAATTTCGTTCACTCATATCCTCGTTTTGAAATTGTTATTCACAAGTAATTTCAACCAAGTAACAAATGGTACCCAAAAGGTAGTTTTTTCTAAACACAACACGACCCCTCCATGCCATAACGGGCTCTACAATTAATGCATACATCGCTACACGGATATTTTATGTATATTTCTGGTTGTTTCTAAGTTTAAAACAAATTCTTCAAGTATCATAAAAATGAAATTCATTACAATGTCATAGAATTAAAAATAATTGGTTAATGAAATACAGTTACAAAAGTATTAGAATATTTTGGATTATATTCTATTGTCTATTACTTTTGGAACTCTATTCCAAAACGCAATTTTTGAAATATTATTCAAAAAGTAGTAGATAATGAAATATTTCCAAAATTAATATTCTAACAAAATACATTAAAAAAAATTAATGGGATATTGAAACCTATTACAAGACTGGAAATAACAATTTGACACGATTCCATTTACAACTAACCTACATAATAGTTCATTTTGAAATATATTCTTACAATTTAGATTTCCCATTTACTGGGATTTTAATTAGTGACAAAGAAAATTATTGAATTTATACACATATAAACAACCTAAATTGAAAAACGACTCATTAATTTTAAATTATTAAGAATGAGGATTTTTATTCAAAAAATTTGAATTATTTGACTCTGATAACACTCCCAGATTAGCCATATTTCTAAGGTTATATGAGCAGTAAAATTGTACTTTCAAATTTAAAAAGAAAAACATTCCCATTTCGAAAAACGAATTAAAATTCAATGGGTTTTTTTTTTCACAAAATGAACTACTTTTAAAATGC
Organism: Nephila pilipes; assembly: GCA_019974015.1. Taxonomy (NCBI): domain Eukaryota; kingdom Metazoa; phylum Arthropoda; class Arachnida; order Araneae; family Nephilidae; genus Nephila; species Nephila pilipes. The sequence continues at coordinate 270,509 of BMAW01080501.1, forward strand.
CAAAAATTGACGGAGTTCCTTCCAAACAAATCTTTTTCCTCTATTTTTTAAAATTCTTTAAAGGAAAATGTTTTTTTTTAAGTCCAAAACCGTATCTTAAACATTTTTAAAAATTGTTATGAATGCAAATAAAATAAAAAATATATATATAGGCGTTACACAATAAAAAATTTTAAAAAGTTTTCAACAGCTAAATTTATATACAAGTGTAAATTAGTATGACACAATAATTGTAAATGAAAAGTATTTTAATAATAAAAAAAGTTTCAACACAAGTTAAAACTTTTGTTCTTTACATTGTTTATTTATTCGGATTCATTGGTGAATGAAGTAAATTCATTTAAAAAAAAAAAGAATTAAAATGTCAAGAACCACAATAAGAGGAAATTGTATTTTCTAGAATTTTAACTACGAGTGTATTGTTTTATTATTCCAGATTCTGCCTCATTTTTCCATATTTCCTCAGAGTTTAGGGTACAAATGGATCTGGTTCGATACTTACAGCTTGAATTTCTTCTGTCTCATAACTAGCTACACCACATGTTCCATCCGGAACCGCTTTCTTAGAGAACTGCAATCATCTTCGGTATAGTAATAATATGAACTTTTTTCTTCTTTACTTTTCATTACAGCAGCTTCCTTACTTATCTTGTTCTGAACCTCTTTTCTAAAAGTGTAAAGAGTTTCACTCACTAAACAATCTAGCCTTTCCTTTATCGAAAATGCATGTTTATACATATGTAACAATTTCACTGAAAAAATAATTTAGCTTTTAAATTTTTCCAATTCTATAAATCATTCTTATAAGAAAATAATAAATCATTCTTATTTTTTGATATGATTCCAAATTATTCTTTGATTTATGCGATAACGAGCTCTTAAAATCAGCCGAATCAACTTTTCACAAGGTAGCAAACCTGTAAGGATAATCCCTACTAGACCGTCCGGCTCCAGCCAAAGTCCCTTCACCCAATCCACTTCTGCAAGAGGCGGATTTCAAGTTATTGAAGAACATAACCTTCTTTATCCATTTTTTTACAATGTAATCATTTCTCTGTTAATTATTGCCTCTCTCATCAGAAGGAATAAGCACTACACACATAATTCTTTAACCATTTTTTTCGAAATCTTTTTTCGAAATCAATCACTTAATTTCTAATCATAACATACCACAAAAATCTGAAGGAAAAAAAACGATGCCTTTTTTGAGTATTTTTATTTCTTCGGATGATAAGCCAAACCACTTATGAAATCGCTCGATCCTTTCATACTCTTTTAGGCCAAAGAAAATCTCATAATGCACACGAACGCCACTCTTACGAGAATACAGCTGATCTTTAAGATTTCAAACTTCTTTTCCTACATTTCTTCTTTCTTCTCTTCCAGGCTAAAATTGCATCCAGTTCCTCCCGTTTACAAGTTCTTAACAAATATTTATAAGAGTATTCTATGCAACGCGCCAAGATGGGTTCGCTTAGCTCCGCTATTGGTATACAGAAATTTATCATGCGCTCCACTGTAGCAATATCCCCACTCCGAAGAAAAGAATAGCAAATCAATAAAAATTCAATTCCTGACGTTATTAACGCATATTTGTAATGCGCTTTTTCAGCATCCAAATCGAAAGACCAATCTATTATTTTTTCTACCAAATTTTCGCAATTCTCTTCCAGTTTTTTCAAACACAGCTTGCGACCGCACTTCGATAGGATGAATTGCCTTTTAAAGTTAAGAATCTCTTCTTTCGGGAGGCATTCCTCTAACAACCAATTCAGAAAAGACCATTTTTCTTTTTGCGTTAAGATGGCACAAATATCCTCTCCCGTTGCGGAATACATCATCGTTATTCTTTCTTCTTGTGGTTGATAACAAAATATCTGTTTAAACAAAACCTCGTCTTCTCTCTGGAAGGGGGATCGCTTTAACAATAAAGGTAATAACACCCTGCCTTCATTTTTCACCGGATAAATCACACAGTTGGATTTTTTTTCGAGAAACACATACCGCTTATACTCTTCAGGCGTTTCCGCCCATAATGATTGCAGCAGATTTCGATAATCGTAATAACGGATTTCTTTAACAAGCGATTGAAGTCCTTCCCATTCATAACTCTCAGCGTACTTACTCGCTAAGGTTAATAAATATTGTCCAAACTTATCCTTGGGTATTATTCCCCACAATCGACTCATTGTCGGTATAAAATCGTCTCGATGCGACCAATCTAAATAACATTCTAACACAAAATCACTAAGTCTACTCTGAAATGCTTGCTTAAAAAATGTCAGCTGCAGCTCTTGATCCATTTGCGACAGAAAAAAACACATGAACTCACTATAATATGATGGTAAATTATAACATGCAAAAGATTCAACGAATACTGTACGTGGGAACTTACTCAGTATTAAACATCCTTTCCAATCCAAATATATTTGTGATTCTTGTTGAATCCTCTGTCTTCCTTCCAGAGATTTCAATGCCATTTTAATAACTATCTTTTGCCACGTGTGTTTTCCTAACTTTTTCCAACGTTCCTTCAACTTGTTCCAACAAGATATCAAGGCAGCTCGATTCCCATACCGCACAGCTAGCTCCGCAGCTTTACACCATTGATAATTTCTTCGAAAAGTGAATTCCTCCTCCATCTGACGCGACCATAATAAAACCAACGGGTGGTTTTCTTGAGAAGAATTAGGGTTATCACTACTAAGGATCAAACGCTTTTCTTCCTCGGTTAATCCATTCCATAATTCTTGAATGTGTACGTCCTGACAGTACACACACGCCATACGGTACCGTTGCAAAACCGTCAACCGCTCATCTTTGAGCATTCGCTCCGCCAGCTTCTTCTCATCCAACCGTCCTGCTTTCGTCCAACTCTCCACGGTAAGAACATCCATCAGAAAATAGCGCGATACCCCGAATAACATCTCTTGACGCCGACTGTAGCTTAAATATTCCAAGGCGATACGGTTCAACCAGGCTTGGACTCCTTGTTTCATGCAACGGGGTATCACTTCCATCAGTCTTTGACACTGCTTATCAACAGCGGTATGCCACTGTTCTATCTCCTGTCTGCAAATCAAATCGCAAGAACTGTCGAAAACAGACTGGTTGTTCTTTTTCGATTCGGACCATTTTGATAACATGTCTTCATCGGTTATGAAATGAGCAGATGAAAGCTCGTGAATAAAAGCGCCGTATGTTGGTTTTTCTAACCGCATTGCTACCTCCTTAAAACCATTTTCTAGACACAAATTCATGGCCACCTGAGCTGAGGCAATCTCTTTCAACGAAGAAATGTTCCTCAAGTAAATCATGATTGCACTCCTTCGATGTCACTTCTATGCTGGAGAGGATACGCAGCCTAAAATTAAAAAAAAATTAATTAATTGAATCTATACAAGTTTTGTTAAAATTAGGTTGATTACAAACATGCATTATGTCATTTTAGCCAACGGTAGACTGGATATAAACTAGAAAAAACCTTTGAAAAAAAGTCTCTTTAATTAATGAAAGCAAGATGTTTGATTCAAGTATATGTCATGGTTGCCCTAATACATCAATTATAGAAATGTTTCCGAAATCTGAATAAAGTGGGAGTGAATGTAAAGTTTATTGGCGCAAGAGCAATCTGAATAGAGAATTGGCAACTCTTTCTCTGAACTTGAACGGTAGGTTCAAAATTGGATGAATAAAGCAAGAAAACACTGTACTCGTAAAAAGTGATATATAAGTTTCATATAAAATAGACAAAAAAATAATAATTGGATAAACTTATTGTATTGTATTGTTTTGTTGCTGGTCTTTGGAAGGAATTCAAAGAACAACAAGAAAAATATCTCATTAACCAACACAAACCAACAAGAGAACCCAAAGTGGACATGTCTGTTTCTGAAAAGATGATTTCTGTTTTTATTTCATCAATCAGGGAATAAGGGAATATGACTACTGCGATTATGTTATGATTCATCTTGGAAAAGAATTTTCAAAACTTGTTTTGTCAGATTTAATTATCTTTAAAAAAAAACACTTCCTGTTTCCTCATTTGCTTATATTTCACACGACAGAGGAAGGGTTACCAGAATTAATTTCATCGATTCTACCAAGTACAAGTGTTACAGGGAATAAAGTTTTTGCAAGATTTGAAAAAATGGGTTATAAGTGGGTGGGGTAGGTTTGTGATGGGTTCTCACACGCTTGCATGATAAAAGTCGATTGGGCCCTATCTCTGAATAAAAAAGACATACAGAACATTCTGAGAAAATGAATATTAATTTTTCATAAACAAAATTATATATATATATATATATATATATATATATATATATACACACACACACATATATATATATACACACAAATTTTAATTAGTTTTCCTACCATTTCGCATTTTTAAGATTCTAGGATCCAAAGTCACACAATCCTATCCATACTGTACTTGCCATGTATAAAGGTAATAATGATATACCGCGATATTTTTTAAAGCCCAGTGAAATAACACATAATATACCTTCTTCAATTAATAAATATATAAATAGACGTGGGGGAAATTAGTAACTTTTGCAATATTGCAGTTGGATAAATTTAATATCACAGTTTCTGGACCTAAATTATGAAGTTTCAATGAATTAACTTCTAAAAATAAATTTCTCAAATTTTTAACTCGTAGAACTGATTCCTCCCCATTAAATTAGCCTGAATTTCTTTACAAAAATCGATTTTTTGGAGACGAACAGAGAACGGTCTTAAATGTCAATATTTCAAATTCCATTCGATTCCGATCACTAATTCAGATATCTGAAGAAAACAAGTAATTTGAGAGCTGTATGCTACATTATTTTACACAAGTCAACATTTTTCTCTAATTACTTTTCACATTAAAACTTATTCATTAAATTTTTCAATCCAATAAAACATAAGATATTTTTTTATTCCATTTCTTAACTTCAAAAACAAAGGATTGCATTTTTTTTTTTTTTTTTTAACACTGAGTGATAAATGGATCGTTAATGAATTGTAAACTGTACACGACCCTTACAGAGGGACCGTCTTCAATATCGGAATTTTTTCAACCGCAATTATTTCCTGAACTATTTAACAAATATGTATGAAAATTGGATTTAAAGGTTTCATGAACTAAACTGAACAAATAATTCTGAGAACTAAATAATTTATAAGTTACAATTCATTTTTTCCAGTAATTTTCTCTTAATAATCCTTTTTTTTTTACTATACAACAACTTTTTTTGGGCTATTAATTTTTTTTTACATAGAACAGGAAAATAATTACCCATCAATCGGTGTAAACTTCTTTGAAAACTGTTGAGTAGAAAATTTTACATCGTAAAATGTTTGAGACGCTCGTTAAACATCAGGGGATACAGTAATTTCATATTCCAATAACTCAAGACTACACGACGGGACTTAAGTGGCCTCAAGGCTCGAACCCACGACTCAACGAAAACCACCAACCACGAGTCCGGTACCTTAACTACTAGGCTACCGCGGTCACCTGTACCAAATAAATGCAAAAGATCGCTAGAAACAAGTCTAAAGAAATGCTAAGAAATGCTGTGATTCATTAGAAATGGTTTTAAAAAAAAGAAGAAAATGCACATAAGCAGCAGAAACGTAAGTGAACACTGCTCACTATGCTATCATTCACACTTGAACAATATAATGCTTTTAGACAAATGATGCCGAGAGTAACGCAGAAGGTTGAGTTTAGCATCTTTTAGATTGCTCAATTCAACTCTCATAAATTCCTCCGGGGAAAAAAAGGTTAAGTTTAATGTGAGAAAGATTATTTTCTTAGAAAATTAATGCTGTTAGTTAAACTATAGGTTAATTGCAATGAATTTCACTTTTCTTTCATGACGAAGACACCCGAAGTGATACCACTTCAACACCATTCCACAAGACCCCTATTATTATCCACCAGGAGTCAATTTCAAGACTCGAAGCTTATGGATTTACAACAAGGACCAAGGGAGTAAGCGAATACAAGATTTACACACCGGTGTTTCGGAATATAAACATTCCCATAACTTAATAATGTACTGGGAATTATACAGTGATGGAACATCTCCACTTGCATTTGATTTCTCCCTTTACTTCTAAAAATAAACCTTCGAACACGTTTACAGCTTGTGCATATTTAGTTTATTTCATTCATGATTATTTTTTACAAAAAAAAATAGTATTCCTTTACAGCAGAGATCTTCAAACTGGGTCCCCAGTAACTTTGACAGGGGTTCCGCAAGAGATCACTATTTGTTTAATAAAAGTCCCAAAATTTTAGTAAAATTTTATTTTTTTGTAAAAGATCGAATTCTTAAAGGAAGTTTGATTGTAAAATTAAACATAAATAAATATTTTATGAATAAAATAAAATCTTAAATTTCGTAAAAGTCACGTGCTTCAAATGCATTGACCGAGACACACTAGGTCACATATTAGTCTCCATTCTTTGCTCAGGTGAAGAATCGCTTACTTATTTGTCCACTTATTTCACTATTTTCAAGGTATAAAGAAAAATTGACGCCATTCTTTTAAAATTGAAATTTTGGGCAGATTGTATTTTGAAAGATAATATTGAATGCTTTCCTAATTTGTACAATATTTTAGTAGACAGTAATGCTAATCCCGATCAAAATGTAAAAATTAGCTTGGTCCAATATTAATCAGATCTGCAAAAACATTTCTTGAATACTTCCTCGTTCAAAAAGAAAATTTATCTAGGATCCAAACTCCTTCTCAAGACTGTGACACCTCCATACTCCCAAAAAGAGAATGAGAACAACAAATTGAAATATCGATCGACACTCAATCGAAACTAAATTTTAATCAAGTTGATATTATGCATTTTTGGATTAGAAAAGAATACCCCAAAAGAGAACTGTGAAACGTCCAATGCCATATGTTTCAACATATGTATGCGAAAATCTTGAAAACAGATTGGATGCTGAAAATGACATTAGGATGTAGACTTCAACAAATATTCCAAACGTAAAAATACTTTGCACTAAAAAAAAACAATTACAGCTAAGTCATTAAAAAGTTTTCTTTTTATTAAATTGTTATAATTTAAAATATCGTTGCCTTTAATATTCATTGAATATATTTTAGAACCCTCCCCCCCCAAAAAAAATATATTATTATTATTACTTACCATTCATTATCTTATTAAGACGTTTCAATTGTGATAAAATAGAGATGCAATAATTTTGTAAATTTGAGTAGGATAAAGCTATGATATCCTATTTTTCTTTTCTTAGATTAAAAGATTCCTCCAAAAAAAAATAGTAAGCTCAAAGGGTTCCCTGAAGTTTAAAAGTTTGAATACCTCTGCTTTATAGGATATTTTTCCTATTACAACAAATTTTTTCTTACTTTGTTGTTTATATAAAAGAATTAAATTTTTATAGACAATTTATCAGATTATATACTTAATTAATATTTTTTTTTTCTCCCCAGTGGGGGGGGGGTAATGTATTTGAAGTGGGGGAGATCTGAAAGTCAAAGAAGGCCCCTATGTACACCCCACAAGTGAATGATAATTTTTACAACCAAATACGAAATTTGGTAGTCCTATATTTATTTATTCTAGTCATCTGACATAATTTTTGCAAGCACAAAACATATTACCATTTCTCTGGTTTTTATAAAAATATCAAAAACATTTTTTAAATTTATTTTGTATGAAAAATTATATTACATTCTTGAAATTTTAAAATGCATCAAAAGTCTTTTAAAGCAATATTTCTGCAGCTTAAACGTCTGAATTTAATAAGAGAAAAAACTACACTTTAGCATATATTCACAAGATACTTTGCCCACAGATAATTTCTAACATGAAACAGAAATTAAAATAGTTTAATTTAGGTTAATCAAATAATAAATTATCTGCTTTAACAAAAAAGATACAAGATGACAAATGAGAAATCTTAATTTTAAATAATAAAAGCAAGTTATCCTTATTTAATAACAATAGATTAAAATATGTAGGTGTAGAATCTCAGTCAACGAAATGCCTTAGCCAGAATATTATATAAATTTTCAAGCAACCTATAGATATGTGACAAAAAGAAAATTAGTGCCATTAGAGAGTGAAAAAATATTTACTCTCACTTTGCCCCACATTCTTTCTTGTGTCGTTGACAGTGGCATACCCAGAGAAGGGGGATGCAAAGGGACATACACACTTCCAAGAATTTTTCTAGGAATTGAAATATTTCTGGATAGTTATTTTATTGCTCTATGATAGATATTCTTAATTTTAAACACAAGATTTTTTTTTCCTCCACATGCTTACATTTTTTTTCCCATCACGAAGATAAAAAAGGATTTCAACCAGCCATTTCCTGATAGAAGAATAGAGAAGTCTTTGCTGTCTCTGAAACAGTGCCTTAGTTTATTTAGTGTTTGTAGATAAAGAGATGGATGGATTCTAAGCAAATGCACCTCCAAAAATGAAAATTTCATTGTCATGGTATCTTAATTATTTTTCATAAATGATCTTTACTTTTTAAATTTTCATAACTTGATGAAATTATATCACTAATTGAATAGTTTTAAATAGGAGAAATAAGATTGATATAACATATTACTATGTGATAATTGTAAACTAAAAAATTGCTTGCCATAGCAATGATGATAAGCACCCCCAAAATTATTTTCTGAATATGCCATTGGTCATTGATGCATACTCCAATATAATGGGCTTTTAATGCTTAATTTATGGATATATATATATAAATATATATATATCAGCTTCAGTACAATAAACATTTTATTTATTTAACCTATACTTCCCAATTATTAAATTCTTCCCAATTGTCCCTATGATATGCAATATATAATGTTACTTTTCTTTTCAAGTTCGTTTAAACAAATTAATAAATTGTCTAATGCACAAACACATGACAATATTTCTTTCCAACATTTAATTTCACACAAAAACAACATGAATTCTGTGCTTTATATACATTCACTAAAATTGAATTATAATTAACTAAGTCCTTTGTCACATGATACATTCTATGAGTTGGAAGCACTAAGAAGCTAAAACATATTTTCTCGAAAAGAAATGACCATTGCTGAAAGAATATCAAGACCATATAGGTCAGTTTTTGATAGTAACAATTTAATATTATAGTGGTAATGAAGCTTTACTTAAATATGTAAACTCATTTCATTCAGTAAGAACATAGATCAGAATAGTCTGGAATTAATAAGGGTAAATATTAAGAATAAAACAAATGCTTTCTGATGGTATAAGATTTTTATTATTAGAAGATATAAATACACTTGTGATACATAGCATACCTTGAACACCAACCTCCAAGAAAAGTTACCTATATCTATGAAAGATGTATTTTTTAAAGGTTTTATTTTAAATGGAAAATTCAGCTTCATATCATTCCAAATAACATTAATTCACAGTTAAATATACTTAATGTTAGCACAGTCAAAATAATTCTTCACTCAAACCAAGCAAATTAATAAGTTGCACCAATTGAATGTTCTTGTACAAATGAAAATCTATCAAATAACAGTTATGTTTGAAGCAAATATTTTATGATAAAGGATATAAATACATGTTGATCAATAAAAACAATGTTTTATATTACAAAAATACTTCACCAAGATATCAATTTCCCGACCAAATAATTCATATCAAATATTTCTTTTAAAAATGCTCTATAAATCTGTTTGAGACAGTATCTTTAAAATTAAAGAACTCAATAAAAATATATTTAATTCACATACTTACAAAATAAAGAAATCCTCCTATTCTTTCAATATTAAAAAGGAATTTTTCAAGCAGAATATTTTATGTAAAAATTCAAATTTAAAACTGAATTGTTGAGTTAAATTAGTTTTATGGTACCTAAATGACCTTGTTATAGTCATAAAATGAATATAACATAAAATAATTATCAGAATTGAGGGTAAATATTCAAAATATGATAGATAAAACACATAAATATTTTATATTAAAACGAACTTGCCTTTAATATCAAAAAATTGCAGTTACAAAACCGAAAAATAAAGAGTTTATATTTAAGTATCTTGTACATTAATAGGACCACAGATAAAAAAAAATCCTGTTTAAACTTAATAAAACATTTAATTGATAAAATAAAATTTATTATAGAAAAAAGGTTTACACACATATGCATATATATATACACAATTGAAAAAACACTGTTGGTTATCTTGAATTAATGTCATTCCAAAGCTATGCAATGATTTTATAACTGAGTATCATGCACAGATGATGAGGATGACATTTGAATAAGTAATTTACTTTACATTTCCACATCATAAATTGACTCTGAAATCCTTTTTTTATTTGAGAAGCAATACTCTTTTATTCCACATCACAGTGATTGATTGAATTAGAACTGGAACCATTACAATGACTCGTATGTAGAAAAAATGCAATAATAAACACTGGATAATTAGAATTCCATAGTTGAAAGAGTTGACTGTTTATGAGCAAAAAGTAACACAAGAATTATTATGAAGTAATGAGGATAACACCTGACCTTACTCACGAATCTTCAAACTATCACGCTATGCTAATATTAAGAACTTTGAGCCGTAATTTAACAAGCTCATCCCTGCCACACACAACAGAACAGTAAAGAAACTAAATTAAGCACAGGACATGACTGAAACATCACTGCTCATGGGTTCATGACCATGAGCACTTGATTACTGCAGATGTATTGTAGATAAAAATTATATGAAAGCCATTTTTTAAATGTGTTTCTTTGCTAGTTTTGCTATATAATCTTACTATAATATTTACTAATGAACACTTTGTGTCCAAAGTATTTTATATCCCCAGGGCAAAACCAAATTCTACTTAGAGAGTCCCTCCCACTCACGATTGGTATGATGGAAACTGTCCCAGTCTGTCTTTACAGTCCGAAAGTACAAGATCCGCACAGACAGCACTGGCCAGACTGCGTAGTGGCCACATCAAAAGCTTGAAATTCATTGACAAAGAAAAGATTTATTCATCTTGTTCTTGTTCCCCTCCTACTTCTCCTGCTCATCTCATTGACTGTATTGGCACCTTTCCAATGCAACTGTGGAGTGAGGGGGGAATGGACTTGTGGTATTGTTAGAGCGACATGGTGTCATGGACCTGGTCTAGGGTTTTTGGATCAGGGGGACATGAAACAACAACAACTATATAATGATTTAAATACAAAAGCAAACATACAGAAAATAGCTTAGAAACTTAGTAAGTAAGCTTAAATAGCTTAGCTTAGAAAAGATATCACTGAAATCTAGAGAAATATTATATTTACTTTATTCTATTAGTTGGAAAGTATTCTTTTAAATGATGATGCTATCAAATGTTTCAGAACAATGCAACCAATTTCTGTCTACTCCAATAATCCATCTTCTTGCTCCTGTAAAATGCATAAAATTTCATTAATAATATATAAAATATAAATAATTGAGAAAAATCATAAATCAGAGAATTGAAATTTAAATCCCTTTGTCTATAACAAATACATTAATATAATATATAAAGCAGATTTTGGAGATAAAATTATTCCACTCAGATTTCAGTGATGAAAATCAATACAAAACATTTAGTGTATGTATGTGATAACATTTAGCAATGTTATCACATGTTTATAGGCAAATTAGCAGTGTAGGCAATAATAAATTCAATGTTTCAAAGAAATATTAATTCAGAGCAGATAGAACCCATGACTTCTGTAATTTGTACAAGGATATATAATTAATCACAAGCACACAAGGAGCTACAATAAATTTTTAACATAACTGTTTGATTTAAAATTTGAATGCAAAATCAAAAACTTGATATATCTTTTATTTCATGCCGTACTTAAAGACTCATTTAATTTAAATAAAAAGAATTTTGGTACTTTTCCTTTAGATACCAGCCAATTAGTACCTTTCTTGTCTTGGTGAATTTTTTTGTAGCAATATATCCCCAGTTTGGCTGATAATTGTATTGTTAACCATATCTGTTTAACTCTTTTATATAATGTCATAGTATTTTTCCCCAACAGATATTCAATATTTTTTTATTTGCTGTGATGACTTGAAGCTGAAAATGCTATTTCATTTGTTCCATTGGAAACAAAAAGGTGCTCAAACACTAATCTGTTGGATCAAGCATTTCTTTCATTACTGCAGTCCAATTCATTTCCTTATGGCACAAAGGATGTATTAAATTCAGTACATGACAGCTGCTGGATGCCAGCATTTAATTGAAATCATTCTATTCATTTGTTTGATCTTGGTATTCTATGTTACATTCAATTTATTGAATGTTTTGGGGATAATAATAATGGGGGTATAACTGCCCAAGAGGCACTGTCCATCATCATTAGGATTCTTAATCAATAGAATTTATGAAGCATCATATGATTTAAAAGAACAATATTTCTCTCTATTTTAGAAACCATTCTGAAATGTATGATTGCTCAAAATAAAGAAATTTCTTTTGTTAAATACCTCAAAAACTGTGCATTATTGTACATTTGCCATTTAAGATGTAATAAACATAAGTTTTTCCCCTGAAATTACTTAAAAAATTTAGTATCAAAGGAAGAAAACAAGCCAAAATCAATCTATTCAGCATTGATACACATGGCATAGTTACCATTGAAAAGTATCAGAATTTGAATGATGTATAAGAACGAATGCTTTGAACAAAGGCAATTAAAATTATTTCCTGAAGTTATTCATTTGTTTCACCATGAAGAAAAGTGTTTTCTACAGTTTGTGTTCAAAAGTTTTCGATTTTTATGAAGATGCATTTGGAAATTCAGATTTCATAAAAAACAGCTATTTCAAATAATAATGGAAAAAGAAAATCTTAATGTTAAAACCTATGGAGGAGAAAATGCATCAGTAAATTATGGTGTGAACAATTCAGTTTACCAGAAGTTACAGTTGGAAAATGATCAAATTATAGCAAAATTTGCAATAGCCATGTTGTACATAACTGTGCTGAAAATGTTTTAAAACTGTTTTCTTTTGGCAATGAAAATAAGGTGCTAAAAGGCTGTACTGAATTCTCACATTCAACTAAAAAAAAAGTAAAATGGAGCTAAAAGTTTATTATTATTATTGTTTCTTTATTTTTTACAAATCTGATTCCATGATATCCTTTGACAGATTCGGTGATTTTGTTTAGAGCAGATGAAAGACTTTTATTTTGCTTGGGATCTCAAGAATCACATTTTATTTCACTTGTTTCAAAAGAATTTCACAAACTGATTAGAATATGATTTGCGATCAAGAAAATGAAACTGCAAAGATAATGAACAAACCATTTCTATAATGTATTTATACTTCACTCATTACCTCATGTCAGTATTTCAGACTGTATTCTCAATCTGAAAATAATCAGCAACATGCATGTGATTTTCATTTGACAATGATAAAATTCTGCAATTTATTAAGAGAAAAATATATACCCAATAATAATAAATGGAAAAGTACCTATATACCCAATATCAGCAGCTCTTTTGAATACAAAGACAAATATTTTAATTCCTTCACTAGAAGTGAAACTAGTCTCATAGTATACTTGTAAGCTTCTCAAAAGGATATTACATTACTGAAAAATCCTGAATTTAAATACATGTTACAGGTGTATTTCAAATTTATTGATTTAATCAATCTTTTATTTTTAAATTTTAATAGAGCATTGGTAAGTAACAAAATTTAGAATCAAATATTTGTTTAAAAAAGCAACAATCTCAAATACTTCTTTATGTAATAAATTTTGTGTTTCCTACAAAACACAAAGTTCAGTTATTTAATTTTAACTTTACAGCTAACAAATATTTAAAGATGTATATTTGTTTCATTTTAAACAATAACTTGTTTGATCATTACAATATCAGAAATTGAAAAAAAATTTCAAGGACAGCTACCAAATTAATAAATTTTCTCTCATTAGGAATAAGTAAAATATTGCATTTCAGAAACATTCGCAATTATTTTTCATCTCAAAATGAGTTTTTAGCTATTATGACTGAATAAGTTGAAAACACTTTTTAAAATTCTTTATACTTTAAAGCCAAATATAAATTTTATTTATTTATATTTTATGACCAAATATAAATATTTCCTGGAAATAAAAGAAATAGGTTCTAAAAATGAATTGCAAGTGTACATTACAAAAGGAAGTACAAAGAATTTTTCTGCATTAAATTTTCAAACGTTTGTATTGTTATTAAATGCATCTAGTATTCGAAAGTTAGGTAAGGTAATGAATTTTACCAACTTTCTAGACAAATATGCAATTAAATGTCTTTTCTTCAATCAATTCATTGTTTTCATAAAGCTAAATTAAGTTATTCAAAAGGAAACTTTTAAATTTATACCACTCAGATAAATGTAATTATTATTCATATTTACATGCGTATTCTTACTTTTTTTTGTTAAGTGATTCATCTTTGTTCTTGAAAAGCAACTCAACTACCCTTTATCAGTTCACACTTTAAAAGATCAAGATAAAAATGAATTTAATTACATACTGCTTGTTTACAGTTTTCAATTAATTTGAATAAAAACCGGAAAAATTGTAAGTTTGCCTAGTATTTAACACGTTTTTTGGTTTTTTTTAACCAGAAGAATTTTGTAAACCACTCCGAATAATTTCACCCAGCCTTAATTGTTTTTAATGGGATATAGAGCTACAAAGGCTATAATCCCAGAGAAGACTATTAAAGACGCGCTGTAATGTTTACAAACCATCCAATCAAATCATGATTCGGTTGTAGCGAATTCCTCTCAACATTGTTCACGTTCTTAAATGTAAGTGGAAAATTTTTTCTTTATATTTCTTTCAAAGGGAAAAAAAAAAAATTTTCTTTTTCAGAAGAAAGCAACAAAAAAAGAGAGTTTGGATGCAGTATGAGAACTGCAACAAATTTACAATCAGCTGTTAAGGTGGACTTCTAATACTCCAAAAATCTGTTGAACATTCTAGCACGATAAAATCGCAATGTTCACGCTCAAAACTTTTCTTGTACCTGCAACTTATATATACAAAATAATTCAAGAAAATAAAATTATTTAAAATAATCTTTTCTATTTTAAATTTACGAAAAACTCTTGTATCGTTGCTTCAATTTTAGTTTAGTTTTATTAACGTCGAACTAGAAGCAGCATGAGGGCTATTGACGACGCACCTCAAAATTTTGAAACTCGGTCAAGTGACGAGCACGACACCTGAGCTGGCACCACCTTTTCCTAACTTCCACAGCACCCCAACGAGGGCCCCGACAGATTTAACGTGCATCAGCCACAACTACACAGCAGTCTTTGGTGGCTAAGACTCGAACCCGTGACTCAACGAAAATCGCCGGTCACGAGTCTGAAACCATAACCACAAGGTACCGCAAACACAGCCTTCTTCAAGAAATTTAACAACCGTTTTCGGAAGTAGTTTATATTTCACATATAGATGGCGCCATGGGTATCAGTCTTCATTTTTAAGAGTTCTAATAAGCAAATGAGAGCAAAATAAAAAGGAAACATGTCTAGATATACATACCGATAGTCTTGTTTTAAGAATGATAATAATTTATTGCACAAATAAAAACTTTATTTACAGAAAACAAAAATTTAGCTCTTTTTAAAATCATTATAACAGGGAGTATCTTTATCAAAAATAAGTGCAGTAAGTAAGTATTACGTCATATGGCCAATACCGTGGTTCGAAGGTGTGTAAATTACGGAGTACCTCTCCCCAGAGTGGGAGATACCTCCACATCAAAAATATTGAAAGATTATTTTGACTTTACTTTCTTAAAGTCGAATTTCAGAAGTCAACAGTCAGTCGTTTCTGGAATTACTTCAAGAAATGGAACTGTCTTAGAAAATATATTGTTATAGTAATTCTAGATAATTTTTAATTGATTTTACTGTTTTAATATATATTTCATGTGTTCACAATTTTTCAAAATTCATTCAGTTATTTTAATCCATCAAAAGATGTTTGAAAAAAGCTTCTAATAATTGGTAAAAATCATTCTTCGATATTCATATTTATTTATATTATACTTATGCAGATAATTCATTAATTAACTTGATAGATATTAAACTAAGACTTGAAAGATATCAAACATAAAATTTATATATATATATAAGAAAAAACCAAGCATTTTTGGTTTCTTAAATTTATTCAAATTTAATTATTTTAATTCCTCTGATATTTGGTTTTTATGAACTTTATTTGAAGTATAATTATATATAGAGAGAGAGAGAGAGATTAGGGGTAAAGTAAATCTGAATAAAATATTCACCTTACATATTCTTCAATCTGAGAGGAACATGGGTAATTTTGTGAATATTTTTATTATTCAGAATGCAGAAAATGAACTTAAAGTCCAAGAAGAGTCTATTTTAATGTACTTTGAATTTGAAGATCATTCTTTTAAGTAAACATATTCTGAATTCCCATAATTTTCCGTGGTCATAGTAGCCTAGTGGATTCACGGTGGGTGGTTTTTTGTCCATTTGTAGGTTCGATTCCGAATGCCACAAAAGATCCGATGCAACGCCGCAAGTTTAATTAGTTGAGACTATAAGTCCTCTCTTGGCAAGGTGCGGAAGCCTCGAGAGGTAGGAGTTATCTCAGGTGTCATACTCGTCAGTGGAGCGAAGTTGAAAATTATATTATTTAAACCAGCCCAATCCCAATATTTTCATGTTTATTATTTTTTATCGCATTAAAAAATGAATAACTGACAAAATAACTTTGCTATATTCACCGCTTTAAGAAAAGTAACACCAATTTTCTTTTTTTTAAAAAAGCAGTGTGTGTGTGTGTGAGAGAGAGAGAGAGGGTAAGATAACTTGGGATGCTATGCAACAATATTTTTTTTTCATTTCATTTTGAATGAAATAACCTTTAGCATGTAAATTAATCCCATGAAACTATTGTTCACAATAAAAAATTTCCTTTCACTCTAATACTGCTCTAATAAATAAAAAGAAATTCATCAATATGAGAATTTCATTCGGTAAACGAGCTGCTCCTGTGTTTCAGATACAAACGGTATAAAAGAAAAAGATTTCAGGTATCTTACTATACAGATGCGACATTTTTTTTTAAAACTTTAAGCAATTATTTATCTAAATTGTAAAAGGTTCCAACCCTCGGTTACCGAAAAAAGAGAATACAGTAGTTGGAAAAATATTCCTCTAAATAAATACCCATACAGTAGTATTCAATTTTAGCAATTTTGAGAAAAATATCATTAGGTAAACTTTTTTTTTTTAATGTTTAAGGTTTTATACTGTTGCTCCCCGATATATATAGTAACACACTCGATAATTTCTTTAGATAAAAAAAATTAATAATTCCTATATTATATACATATATATATATATATTATCACAACACTCATTTGAAATTAAATGAATGTATTGAATGTGCATAAGAAAAGTTAATAAAAATAAAACTATTATTCTGTGTAATGCATTGCATTACACAGATTTAATCATCATCTCTTCTTTTCAACGCAATGCATGAGTTGAATCTGCGTAAAAAAAGTGCATAAAAATAAAAGTAATAAAATATTGTTCTCTGCTATACAATGCAAAAAACAGATTTCCCCACCAAAGAGACTGATTTTTCAATGTTATACATTGAATTGACTAGAATAGCCCAAGAGCAATTCATAAAACAAAAGTCTTAGCAATTACCGAAATTAATGCGAATTTTGGGATTTTACATGAACACAATATTGAAATCTATGCTACATTGCATTACATAAAGTTTGGAAATTTTTGGGATATAATTATTATATTGAAAAATGACACTTTTTTACAACATTGACCAAAAATATCAATTTCTTAAGCTTCCATAAGGAAAAGTAATGCAAATGGGATGGAAATATATTTTGATACAGTATTCTACTCATCTTTGAGTCGAAATTTATTTACATTTTAATTCCGACTTATTAAATGTTAATCAAAGCACTAGAAGAAATACATTTTTTAAAAAATTTATTTTATTATTTTTTTTAATAATGGTCATATAACAGAACTCGAAAAAAAAAAAAAGGTTTCTTTTGTAACAAAATTAAAAAATTATGCTTGAATTAAATGAGTCTTGAAAAAATATAATATATTTCCTGTTGAATAGGTACTGAATGTACTCGATTGCTCAAAATACTGGTTAAAAAAATTCTTTAAAACAACAATTGTTACAATTATATAGTAGTTTATTTGTATCAATAATTCTAAAAATGTTGGAGTTGTACAATACATGTAGCTAATTTTTCAAGCCATGTTTCACATTTATTTGCATTCATTTATGAAATGAAATAAATAATTGTAGATGTTTTTGTATAATAGCAATTGATACACTAAGATTAAAACTTCGAAATTGAAAAATTAAAACAGAAACTAAAAACATCTTTATTTTTTTCCAATGTATAAAATCTTGAAAAAATGAGTTTGTATAAATTTATTTGAATTTTTGACTGCAAAAATGAATAAATATTTTGCTGTGAATGAAATAATTTGAGGTAAAAAAAAAATTTTTTTTTGATTGAACTTTCACTGTATCTTAAATTCTGAATTCCCGACAATTCCATAACTAGGAAATTTTATGAAACTGTAATTCGCTATTTCTTTTTTTAAAAAAAAAAATGAAATAAAATTAAGTTAAGTTTAAATGCATTATAATGGAAGTCAAGTGAAATGTAACAAATACAGCTTAAAACATTAAACTTATTCGAAGTACCCGTCATATTGGTTTAGAATACTGCGTGGAGCAACAACAACAACAAAACCTCTCTCACAACATTTTTTTTTTTTTTTTTTTTTTCATTACAAACAATTAGTGAGTAGGACAGAATAGGCGCATCGGATTCGTGGGAGTCGGTGCCCCGGGGAAGTGGACCTAGACGCACCATGAACAAGGGGAGGGGTAGCATACTGTATATCGAAAATTGTCCTCATCTCTAGACTATCTTCATAACGATTAAATTTCTAATAAACTGTATGAAATATTTTGAATATATATATATATATATATTGATTCAAGCAGGGCACAAAGTTAGAGGAGAACAACTGGTACTTAACGGAATGGTATAGAAGCTGTGTGCTTGGTGCTCGTTGGGGCCGACACGACGGCCCACACCTCCCTGAGCGTCCAACATTCGTTTCGAGCGTCTCTTCGGTTTACACAGTATGTGCTATAAGCCCATTCTGTTCATTACCAAATAGAATAGAATTAGTTAACGCACCACAGTCGTCTCCTCTTATTGGATAGACGGATCGGCCGCGACGAGGATTCTATGAAACCTCGTATGTTTAGTTAAGTTATTTGTTGGTATATGCTACCATTCCTTTCCCATGCGTGGCGTAATGAAGTATACCTCATGCAAAAAGAAATTAGAAGGCTGTATATGCTCTTGTTTTGCAGTCCTGCTGCTGAAATGAGAAATAAAATTGAAAATAATTGCAAAACTTTACATAAATAAGACAATCAAATTTAATGGAAAACGCCGATTAAGCTACAGGAGAGACAATTGTTATGAAACAGCATATAGTCTACTCAATGATACTATTGATTAAAGTAATAGTTTGGAAATTTTGTTGCCTGTTTCAAGGCTTGATTCGCTTCTTCGAATACAAAGCAAAGTCAAGCTCGAATAACTCTTGGGAAAAAAAGTCTAGAGAAAGAGGTGATCTTGTGATATGTTTATCTAAAACATCAGTGAATTCAACTATCGTGACAATTTCCAAACTCACGAAACAAAAAGTTGCAGAAGAAATAAATGATTAGAAACTATTTTCTATTTAAATTGATACAACACAGGAAATTAATGTAGTAGATCAATGCGCAGTGATTGGGCACGACATTAAAGATAATGAAGTATGTGAAAGGTTGATAGATGTTATAAATTGCGTGTTTGGAAAAATATTTCAAGAGATATTCGGACTAACTTCATCCCTTTCAAAATATTTTCAAACAGCTTGCTTGAATTTTATGCAAGCATGCCTAATGATCAAAGACACAGTTTCTTCTTAGTAAGAAATTTCGAGAGTTTCTTATATAATTAAAAAAAATAGTAATTAAGTAAAAAAAATTAGTTTTGTGTGCCAAAATAAGGAACAATTCAGAAGTTTCAATGTGTAAAGCAATTCCAAAGCTATCTATTTGGATGTTGAAAACTTTGTATGCAGAATTAACCCTGTTGCTGTGTTTACACATTTCGAATATGCACACACTGTGTTCGGGTACAAATTTATCCAATACGTTTCGTATTTCAATTACTAACAATACTTTCATTTTCAATTTTCCAACAAAATTAAAGGAACAATTTCCTTTTGTCTTTAAAGAAGTATTCAACATAAAACAACATTTCCATGCATATTTATCATCATTTAATTCAAGAAGGTACAAAACATAAATGCAAAAGTATCAGATAATCTCATTTTTTACACAAAAGAAATTTAAGTTAAGATTATATTAAATAAATTTTGTTACATTTATCACATATCTTCTCAACATTAAAAAAAATAGTAGTAACTGAAATACAATAAAAATTATCTTCTTTTCTAATCTTATGTCATATATAGACTTAGTTACCTGCTAATAATTGTATTTCCAATATAGTAAAATGTTGCACACTCAGCAACTGTAGAAGTGCATTTTGTGCATACTTGATTCAAGTGCGACTTACCTATGCATTTACCACACTTTGTACATTTGAATCGCAAACATTTTTAAGAAAACTTAATGCCTGATATACAGAGATAGTAGCGATCTTTTTTTCTACTTGCCCTCGCCGGGCTCTGAGTCTAGGTAGTAAAATTTTCCAAGTCTTTAGATTGCACTTGCGCACTATTCACTAATTTAGTAGCAGTTTCTTGACATGGGAGCACATCTATTCTACAAATGTGGTTTTTACTAATATCCACTCCATAACTAGAGCTTTAATAAAAACTCGTCGTCTTCTCTGTAATTTTTTGTTTCCTGTTAGGTTTTGCTGCCATGAATAGTACGTATGCAATCACCACAAAAAGATCAAGAACATTTGAAAATACGACTGTCCACCTGTTATTTTTCTTCTACAAGTATAACATGAAGTCATTTTCTGTAAGGTATCTACAGCACCTTTTGTAGAATGATAATCAAGGATTGCTTGAGAATTTTTAGATTCTGAAGTATCAACTTTTTTTCAGAGTGTAGTGTACCTTGAATAATATAGCATTTATTTCCTTTGTGCATGTATGACACAAACATAGTATCATTCATGAACACAAATGTAGATAAATAAACTTCCTTGCGTATAGTTTGGGGAAATTCAGAAGAAATGGAAGATTTGTTTTCTTCTCATTGTTCCAATCATAGTTATATTCATTTTCAGTAACATCTGTCCAAGTGTATATGAGGGAAAGAAATTATCACATATTATATTAAATCCCTTTAAACCATAAGACAAATCACTACCTAAGATCCTGATCTTTCTCACGTGCCTAGTTTCCAGGTCCTCAAGGAATAGTTGAAAATTCAACAATAACTTATTTCATTGTCGCGGGGAATCCCAAATTTTAAGCCATATTTTGCTGGTGTTTCAGATAAATATCGGAATGGGCAGTTTCCTCTGAATGAAATTAACTGTTTATCAACAGTCACATATACACTGGGTTTTAAAAGTTTTGGCAATATATCCACTCAAATATCTTATAAGACGCAAATGGTTCCAAATTTAGCCTTTTGTCTTCTACAGGAACGGGTTTTTCGATCACTAAATTTCAAAACTTGATATTTGAAGGAATCTTTACAAACCCATCGTGGCCCCTGAAAATAGTTCTCCTTTACTCTGCCTTCCACAACCTTTCTATACATTCATTGCAGGATTTGAATGCACCAACAAGCAAAAGTATAAACCTATAAAGGCACTGAATTCAGTACCATCGATTCTTTTTCCATTTATCCCTAAATACATATTTTGCTTCTGTATTTCAGTTCAAGATAATAATTTTTTCGACATCTTTTGTAAAAATCAAACCAAAAGCAGACAATTCATCATGAAATTTTGAACTCTCATATCTGGTAGGTCCGGATGAAAGGCTCAATATATCATTCAAATGATGTTAACTTGGTTGCAAAGAAGATCCCCTTCTATACTGAATCAATTTACTTTTGAAGCAATAGATGTTGTCCGTTAATTCAGTTTAAGCAATGATCCCTTAACCTTAGCCACGGATCTGGGTACTATTTTGGCGACTTGGTGAGAAACTTGTTGACTTTGATGACAAATTGAAGATTCCAGAGTATTTTGGAATCTAGGCGAAAACTCGACAGGAGAGAAAATTATGGACTTTTCCTGAATTTTCCGTGGAATGTCATACCTGGTCGGAGCTGGTATAAATATGTGGAAAGCCTGAGAGAGGGAGATCTAGGCAGTCTGTCTTTGGAGTCTCTGCTCACGAGATCAATCGGGAAATTGGCTGAAAGCTGTCGGCTCTTGGAAGTTGAGAGTGATGGGTGAATTTGCGGAGAAGTAGCGTGATATTGCCGAAAATTGTCGGTGCCTGCAGATCATTACTGTGGAGGTTGTTCGTAATGAGAACTAGTAAACTGGGGAGCTGAAACGCGATGCTGATAGAGCTGTGACTGCCCTTAAAAGTGCTGTTTTGTTCATGTATCTGTGGCGGCTGCCTACGTCATCTTGTGACGTCATTTTTGTCTGCGGAACTGCAAGCCGATTTAAAGAAAAGGAGGAAGCGATCTTTTGTAGACACACTTGTTTCGCAGATTCCAGACCTGTGAAGTTCTCGTTTTAAAGTATTGTTAAGTTTGAAATAAATTGTTAGTTCTTCTTGTTTTTAGTCTTTCGTAGTTATTTATTTATTTGTATAGCCTACACCTTCTGATTGGATGTTATGGGGAAGGAAGGTTTTAGCAACACTACGTTCCTACAAGCTGGTGACCCGTTCAAGAAACAAGCATGGAATACTCCCGGAAAGGCTAATTGGAAGCAAGTTGTCAAGATTTACTATCCGACGGAAACTCTCTGACACCTGTGAATTGGTAACGTCCCTATCTATGGTTCGAACCTCTGAGGCAGGATTTTGGTCGGTAAAATTTTTATTTTTTTGCCGCTTTGAGATGTTGATTTAGTTGCATCTGGCTCTTACACCAGTGCGCTTTACATACATACATTCTCAATAACTCCTCTTGCGCCAATAAACTTCACGATCACTCACTCATTATCCCACTAGCTCAGATAGAGATGTCGCTTGAAGGTACAGATACTAAAAGTGAAGGAGCTGTAGGTTCAAATAATAGTTGTGAAAGAGTAACAGTTAAGGTCCCTAGTTTTTGGCCCCGTAATGTAAAACTATTTTTTATGCAGCTTGAAGCTAGTTTTAGGTTAGCTGGCATTACGGTTGAGCAAACAAAATTTGACCATCTCGTTGCTTCATTAGACCCTGAAACTCTTTCACATACTACAGATATAGTGTGTGAACCACCCCCATGTCCATATACGGCTCTTAAAGACCGTTTACTAGAGCAGTTTGAAGTATCGCAAAACCGGAAAGTTAAAACTCTAATTGAGGATTTGGAATTAGGTGATAAATCCCCGTCTTTATTGCTTAGACAAATGCGAGAATTGAGTGAAAACCATGTAGACGAATCTTTTCTTAAAAACATCTGGATGAGGCGTTTACCACCGCAAGTTCAAGCCGTTCTAGCTGTTAGTTCAGAGAAACTAAACAAGTTAGCGGAAATGGAGGACAAAATTATTGAATTTTCACAGGGCAGTATAAACTCCGTTTCTGATGGTAATTCGAGTACTGATCACGTTAGTCGTCGGGATGAGCAATTGTTTAAGATGCAACAACAGTTAGATGAACTCTCGAGATTGGTTAGGTCGGGTTCAAGACATGCATCCCCAAATCCACAACGTAGACGAAGTACATCGGTATCTAGAGCTAGTGCTAAGAAACGGGAAGGTTGGCTGTGCTGGTACCATTTTAAATTTCGGGAAAAGGCAAAACGTTGCATACCTCCATGTGCATTTGAGCAAAAAAACTCGAATCACTCACAGGAGTAGCGACGTCTTCTGTTTTAAGAGGTGAAAGTCGCAGGCTTTTTGTTAATGATGTAAACAATCGTACCGGTTTTCTTGTTGATACTGGTGTGATGTTTCCTGTTATCCTAAAGCGTATGTAACTAAAAGTAATGGGAAAACTGATTTCTTTTTATACGCAGCTAATGGATCTAAAATCAAAACTTTTGGTTCTAAGTTACTGACACTTGATTTAGGTTTAAGACGTAATTTTCAATGGCCTTTCATTGTCGCTGAGGTTACTAAGCCTATTATCGGTGCGGACTTTTTGGAGCATTTTGGTTTGCTGGTTGATTTGAAAAAACGCTGTTTGGTTGATCCTTTAACTGATTTAAAAGCTAGAGGCAAAACTACTTTAAGTAATGTCCCAGTAGTAAAAACCATTGTCGGAAATTCCGAATACTTGGATCTTTTGCGTAAGTTTAAGGAGATTACTCAGTTGAACGTTTCACCTAAGAATACAACTAAGCACGATACTGTGCATTTCATCCCTGCGCTTTATTGTTATTTCCCTAGTTGGACCTGAATTCACACGCATACAGGAAATTTTCGTAGGAATGTATATTATTAATAAAAATATTTTGGATTTATAAATATGTATATTCTCCATGTAACAAAAGAGGAAATTGTACTTTTCCTTTTTAAATTAATGCACTTTAGCATACTGGTCCAAAAACACCCGAACACACCGATGTAAACTTTTTTTTTCTTTGACAAATAGTCTTATGTTGTAATTAAAACAAAAACAAAAAAACGAATATATTTCACAGAACAGAAAACTGAGCCCATTCATGAAGTCACAACGTATTGACATGTTATTTTTAATATTACTGAAAAATTAAATGGCTTTTGTGTCAAAATGGATTCGAACACAGCTGCATATTTAAATGACTAAGAGCTTGTATTCGATTTCGGCTAAAACCGAAAGATGCAAAATTGGGCGCAGTTGGGAGAAGAGACCTTATAAAATACGAAAAACAGAAATAATTTATAATAGCTTTTAAGTGACCGAGGTATTATTCTTCCTCAAATGTCCTGGTCATTCTCGATTCCCCCATATGGTTTTATTATTATTATTATGTGGTAAACATAATAAACGCGTATCTCCTTTCTTACAAAGCCAGCTTGAGTGTCCAGTTTAAATATATATTCCTATGTTGCTAAGTAAATGAAAAAAAAAAAGGATTTTCATTTTGTTTTAAGATCGGTGCTCTTTTTTTCTGAGCTGCGCATTCTAAAAGTTGATGTATTATTAGATTTCCTAAAAGGCAAATATTACTTAAATATTTCTTCTTAACTTACAAATATTACTCCTAACAAGACAATTATTAATCTTAGAATTTGAGCTATATTTTGATATACAATGCAACAAAGCTCTGTAAATGTTATTGAAACTTATAAATAAAAGCAAACAAACAATGAAATTCATCATAAATAACTGTTTTATACAGAATATTTAAAAAGCACTAAACACAGTGGAGGTGGAGACTGTTAATTTTTCGTGAAATAAATAATTAAATATGAATATGAATGCTTTGTCCAGGATATAAACAAGTATAACGAATTGCAAGAGCAATTTGTTCACAGTAGGATTCTTCTTTATTCGCAGATATGTGGTACTCTTAGTTTTGTCTTTCATAGGTTTATTTTTTGTGTATTCTTTAGAATTTAAAAACAATTCATGGCCTTTATTTTATGAAAACCTTTTATTACTATTAAAGAAAATATCAGTTATATTTTTCATTGTGGGAATGCAACTTTCATGTATAATTATGGTAATGATTTTTCAAAAAAATATAATGGTAGCTATGCAATTTTATTTAACAAGTAGAACAAAAAATTTGAAAAAAGAAAAATTTTGTGATCTTAGGGTATTTATTTTCCAATAATCGGTGACGCCCTTTGGTAGCATTACGCAAGGCGCAATCATGCTGCATTTCTAATTATTTACTTCTGCCGAACTTTTCAGGCAGCCGGTAGATGTGGAAGGCGCACATGGGTCAACATGCATCTTTTTAACTAATTCTAAAAGAAACAATAACTAATGAATCATCAGCATAATAACCCAAAAGCATAGCTGATTTCTTACTCTGTAAAGTACATTGACATACACAGATGTTTAATAATAAGAATTTTTATTAACTCACATATATTTAAATGTTTCATTTGCCCTTCATTAAAATCTAATGCGCATGCCTCTAAACAAATATTTATTTAGAGCTTCAGTAGACCAAATGATATTAAAACAGTTCATTATTATTCATTTAAGGAAATCTGAATTCGACATATGTCTAGAGATATATACTCAATATTTTATTAATCTTAAGTCATAGAATAAGAGAAGAAATTTCATTTAATTTTTACAAAACTTTCATCGTAAAGGTTAAACAAGATTCATTTTAATATTAATTTTTTAAATTTTAAGCATGAAAATCCTCATTAGATTTGAATACACTTTTGCTTTTGTCATTAAAAAGGCTTCTTGTTAGTCACATTTTTAATTATTCAGAACGATTTTTTTTAAATCGACCAAAAAGAATAGGACTTTAAAATGGACCCTTGCAAACTATTTTAAGTGTGTTAGTTACCACAGATTCAGTATGAATTCCAGTTGAATACAATACTTTTACTAAGCATTCCCGACATTTTTACTTGCAGAAATAAAAAGGAAGAGAGGAAGGATCTCGAGTGATAAATTGAAAAAAACTAAATAAGAGAAATTTTAATTTTGAGATTCATTTGACGAGAAAAACCTATCGATTTATCCAAAATAATTTTAAAATTATATTTGTGATTAAAAGCTTATTCAGATTTTAAAAATGTAATTTTACACCTATTAATATACGTTTCACGAAGTTTTGATTTCTGCAAATAAAAATGCTTTAAATGCAATAACGTTTTTTAGAAGTATTTATTTTATAAATATCTGGTGACCTGGATTTAAATACCTGAAAGTTAATAATGAAATTGTTTGTACAGAATAGCCTAAATGTTATCCATATTTCTGTGCATTGTCCTCGCAATTTAATCCTTATGTCATTAAAAATTTTCATTTTGTTAAATCCAAACAATCTGATATTTTTAAAGTATATATTTCTTCCAAAGCTAATTATGTTAAAAGTATGTGTTTATTTGAAGAAGTAAAAACTTGGTGAAACACATACACAAACACACATATGTGCGTTAATGTGAGGTAAACTGTATTTAGCATATCTAAATAAATTTTGAACTACAAATAATATTTTAAAATTATATACAAACAATATATATGTTCCCTGCAACAATTCTCTTGAAAAGGAAAAGATTCATTTACAGAAATGTCATCAGACAGCCAAGGAAAGTTTAAGCAATGACCCCTTCTCCTTGGTGACAAATTTGGCAACCATCTTGCCGATTTGGTGAGAAACTTGGTGACTTTGATGATAAATCGAAGGTTCCAGAGTGTACTGGACTCAACAGAGGAGAAAGTTACGGACTTTTCCTGAATTTTCAGGGAGACATCATACTTGATAGGAACAGATATAAATGCGTCGAGAGACTCAGTCAGTTTGTTTATCTTTGAAGATCGATTGGAAAGCCATTAGAATTGAAAGCGGATCTAAGGAGGAACTGCCGGTAGCGTGCCAGGTTAATTAGCGGAGAATCAGCGTGTATCTACCGGGAGACGGAGGAGCTGGCCTTGGAAGTGCAGAATATTATTGCATGAAGTTTTTCCGTAGTGAGAACTAGTGATCTGAATGCTGCTCATACAACTACGATTGTCATTAAAAGTGTTACTTTGTTCCTGTACCTGTGTCACTAATATGTACAAGTTCTGTATTTCCTGTTTGTGCTGTTATTGTCTAAGCTCTGCTACCTGTGTGTTGTCCTGAAGATATGTGAATAAAGCGTTATTTGTCGTTATCCTTCAAGTGGGACTGGATATCACTCGCATATACAACATGAATTTTTGTTATTAATTATTAAAACTTTTATCGTAGTTTTCTGTAATTCATTGTTACAGTTCTTCTAATTCTTTATTTTTGAAAGTAAGAATCTCAAAAACGTTTAATAAGAGCTCTCGTGTTAAATAATCCTTAAAATTACAGAGGTTAAGATTAATTGTATTTAAAATAAGAATTTTGTAGGTTAAGAAATTTATTTCAACTTAAATAGAATAAAAATTGCTTTATTATTATTATTATTATTATTTTCCTTTTGTGAAAATTGCATGATAGGTCATTATTGTTATAACTGAAAAAGTCATATTATTCCTTTGGAAGTTTATTACAGAAAAAATGAAACATTCTTTAAAACGTATAATATTTATTTACGTAAATAAATAACAGAAAAACAAATTTATTTCAACTTTTAGTTATTGCTAAATTATAAGAGTTAATTTTTTGTAAAGAAAAGGAAACATTTTACTGATTTTCTTACAAATTAATGTCGTTGATTACAACATATAAATTAATGTCTTACTCTGCGCTCCCAATCGTTTTAATAGAGTGGATACTTTTTCACTGCTAAAGAACAGCATTGACAATGGAACTCACTTGGCCAAAGTGAATATCGTCACCATCTCTACCGCCTAACATAATTTGCAAAGAAAATTCAAGCCAATGCATATGTTTGGCATATTTTATGTAGGTACTCTACAAATTTATAAATAATGTGCTCCATACGTTTTAATATACACGCGCACAAAAAAAATATAAAATATATTATTATACATATGTGTACACTGTGAATTTTTTTCCCCTTTTAGTTTTTTCGATACGGTCAACGGGTAAAAATAAATTAATAATAAAATTTATAAGGTAAACTAGGAATAGCAAGAAAAAATGGTGAAATTTAGCTCGATAAAAGAAGCGACCGCGGTATAACGAATCAGAATTAATCAAGAAGCTGTTAACAAGATCTATATATAATTAGATTAGAGTCTGACTGTGTATTTAAATTTTATTTAAATTCTTAAGGCTCAAAAATACATTTCTAGGCAGTTTAAAATCTTTTACTGATTTAAATATTTCTTAACTCAAACTATAAAATAAATATATTTCCGATTTTTAATTTTTTACCCAGAAATCATAACATTAGGCAATTAATACTGCTGATTAACGTATAGAAGAAAATAATGCAGAATTTATGTGTATTTTTATCGTTTTTTTTTTTTTTTTAATTTGTATTAGGTGTTAAATGCTGTTTTAATAATTGTTTTAATCTTATCAGATTTTAAGGAGTTATAATTTATATGTGGCATCAGTTAATCCTTAAATTTACAGGATTTGAGATAAAATACGTGACAAGAAATTAAAAATTCGAGTACAGCTTTCATAAATAAGGAAGGCCATAGATTTTTCTTACGTTTATACAATTTATTTTCTGTATGAAAATTGTAATAACTAAATATATCGTTATATACAAATCCTCCTCAATCTCGTGTGTGGGTGTACGAGTCAAATCAGTCCAACATGGAGTATAATGGCAAATGACGCTTTATTCACAAATATTGAGAACAAGACGAACACAGGTAGTTAAGCTTCGACAGATTAACAGCACAAATCGGAAACATAGCAATTGTGCAGGTCAGCGACACAACAGGAACCAAGAAACACAAACAATAAGAGTGAACAAGTAAGCTGGTTAGTAGAACATCAGTTAAAGTGTTGTGACACAACACTTTAACTGATGTTCTACTAACCAGCTTACTTGTTCACTCTTCGTACAAATCTCCACTTCTATGGAAGACTCCAACAGTCAAAGGCAGATTCGCTTAGCCACACAACCTACATATTTCTCGGCAAATCCCCTCAGCCAATGCCAACCACTTTCAATCTGATTCTCGATCGATACCATTCCGATTTCGCATACCTCTGTATTAATAACCACTCCAACCAAGTGTGACGACACAGGAAAAATTCAGGAAAAGTTAATAACTTTCCTCTCAGTCGAGATTTCGACTAGATTCTAGTATTATCTAGAAACATCGTTTTGTCACCCAAAGTCACCAAGTTTTTCATCAAAACGGACACCGAATTCGTCGTGAAGGTTAGGGGGTTATTGTCTAAGCGTTCCTTGACTGATGAAATCTCTGGAAATATCTTTTTTCCATTATGAGAAATGCTGCAGGGAAGTTTCATCTAGAATTCGTAACAAAATTTTCATTACAAATAATTTTTTCCTGCCTTATTATTTCTAAATCCCTCGCATAAATAATAGTCATTGTAATCCAACAGATTCAAAATCCTAAAGAATCAAATGAAACTTTGGTAAATAAAGTATATTTTTAAAAGATTTCGTCCCCAAAATATAGTGTTTAAGAATTTCAACTTCAAATGGCGTTTTTATTAATTATATTAAAACTTTCTTTTTCATGTTAATAGTATTCAAGGAAGTTACAGGTTTAGAGGTATTCTTTTCGTCATCTGACCTTAGTTCAGGATTACAAGATACAGGGCCAAAAAGTCTGTTAAGTGAAACTAATACAAACAAACAAATTGCACAATTTGAGTTTTATTATGTCTATATTTTCTAATAATTCTCTTCCATGAATTATAAGAAAAAGCTATGTATTGGGACAACTAATTTAAAACCTTTTATACATTGAACTAATATTTTTCAATACTTCATATATCTTATAAATTCAAAAAGTCAAAATATATGTTTTATGTATGTACATAAAAAATACACCTTAAAAAATGTTGAAAAACTTATTCCTTTGCGGTTTTTGCAATACTTAATCATCCGCATATGAAATTTTAAAAAAAAATCATTTATTACATGCATTTAAATTTATAAAAAATGCATACAAAAATGTTCAAAATCTTAGTAAAAAAAAAAAAAAAACCCTCCTCCCTTTTTCTTGCAGTATTGTCGATTATTCGTGTCATTTAATAATTTAAATAAACTATATAACACAAGTTTTAAAACAACCAGTATTCAAATGCATAAATAATACAAAAACACATGAATTTCAATTCTGGAGGTATACGAGTATATACAAGGAATGAGAAAACTGATTCCCAATATCTCCGTTAACATTTACAATATATCTAAAAATATTTGTTCCTCATTTTAGTAACTGAAAATACATAATTTATCTAGCATATTTTATACAAAAGTTTTAGGAAAATAACAACCAAAACATTTATGGAGGACTTTTTTTCTCTCTCTTTTCGAAGTACTTGT